>JABJVR010003459.1:0-15890 GCA_025773905.1 Chitala chitala | reverse complement strand
AGAGAAAGAGAGAGAGAGAGAGAGAGAGAGAGAGAGAGAGAGAGAGAGAGAGAGAGAGAGAGAGAGAGAGAGAGAGAAAATCTGAATACTCCTGCAACCATTTTACTAATGTGCATTGGTGGTGAATTCACATTCTAGGTCTGTTGTAGAAATTGTAGAAAAGTCACAGTAAAGGTTTTTCCCCAGGATCACACACATCTGGTTGACAAGAATGTTTTAACAAGTCACCATTCCAGTGTCAATATTTTGAAACATTATTTTACCTTTTCTTTGCAAATCTCATGAACACCAATTTGTGTGTTTTATATATTCTACATGATGGGCTTTTCAAAATGGGATCAGACAAAACTTACATGCATATATCATACAATACTTGTATGGAGGCACTTGTGTAAAAAAAATTGCAATGGTCACTGCATAAGATAATGCGTTTAACACATTGTGTAAGTATGACTGACCAATACCAAATGGTTCCACATACTGTATGGCTGTATGGTCAAAACGTTGTTTAATATAACTGAATGCAAATGTTTTGGGATTTATTACCTTATCAACAGTAACAAGACAAGGAAAGAAGAACACATGTTTTCCCCGAATTTACAATGTAGGACATTTCCTATTACATCTACATCCTGAGGCTGAAAGAATCTGTCTCAGTTAGAGGAAGTGTGGTGCTAAATGAAGATGGTCTCAGTATGGTCCTGCTGGCTTTAGCCACCCTGGCAAACTGCAGCAGAGAGACTGACGAGACAATGGCTTGAAAGCAGCACTGCAAAGTAGCTGTGTGGTGTTTATCCCTCGCTAATTGCATCAGCGCTTGAGCCAAAGTCACTTCGGAGCATTTGACCTCGGTGTTGACATCATGAAGCTGTAGGGGGCAGTGCTGAGCACAGGAGTGAGTCTGTGAGCAACGGGGGTTGGGTTTATCCCTGCCTACTAGATAAAGAAATTGCATGGCAATATATAACAAAGTTATATATATTGTGGTTATATGTTTTTAATTGATCTGATAGCACAAACAGAAATCATGTCTACGTAGAAAATAAACCTGTTCAAAGGATGGCTGGGGAAAAAGTGACCTGTGTTGCATCCTCTGCCTGCAGCTGTAGTGGGTTTCATGCCCACCTTCTCACTCTCAGGTGAACTGTACCTGTTTCTGTATCCATTTTACCTGCATCACACCAGTGGTTAAAGTTATTTAGAATTAGGCCATTCTGAATAAAACGTTTGTACCAGTAGATACATTTGAGGGCTTTTTGTTTGTCTGAAAATCATAAAATTGAATTATTATTATTATTGTTATTATTATTTTATTATTATTATTATTATTATTGAATGCCAGCTGTAAAAGGTACACCTGCAGCCCATTTATGAAGTGAAATTTTGATGTTACTCCTGATACCTCATGGTCATCAAATACAGTATCTAATTTTAGGTTTGAGGGACTTTGTCAGAATGCTCCTGTAAATATGTTTTTTCTTCATGCCACTGTGCTCTGAACCCATCTACAGCATGAATGTAAAGTCAAACTCAGTAGAGAGGAATGAATTTACTGTAATGACAGAACACTAACTTCCAGGTTCAAAATATAATACAGAGCAGTTTGTTTATTGTTTAGAAAGGAAAAGTACAAAATCTGTGTACAAAAGCCATAGTCAAAAGCCAAGACTGAAAGTCTTAATGGTGAATGGTTTGTTATGCAGACAAGGTAGTCCAGGACAGGAACTATAAGAGGGCAGCAAAAATGGTGGGGGAAGTGGGAGCCGGAGTGGGGAGAAGGCATCAGGAAAAGGTACACAGGACTGAGAATTTATTATTTAATTTCTCAGCTATTAAAATGAGTTGAACAACAATACCTCACACTGAACAAATGAAAAACCCTTAAATATAATAGAAAAACATGAGAAATGGATTCAGGTGCGGTAATTGATTAAAGAGCTGGGGACAGTTGTGGGGAGGAGCCAGAATCGAGGACTGATTGTGCTCTAGGCATTACGTTTCCTTGGAGACGTTCGGTATGGGGAGAAAGACTGGACGTCAGATATTACCACAAGATAGACGTGTAGCTCTCTGTCTTTTGCTTTCAGTGCCAGTTCAACCATAGTACCTGTTTCATAGCTACGTTTCTTGATAAGATTTCTCTTCCTTTAAAACACAACGACAACATGGTACTTGCTCACATCTGAAAATACCAATCCCCACCCATTCTATTAAGATGTTCAGGGCCACAGCAGACCAGAACTGACATAATGGTTTAATGGGAATGGTTTCCATGGAAGACCTTGTGCACTCAAATTCTGAAACAGTCATTAAGTTATTAATACATAAATTGCTCATAAACAGTAATGCCTTAAAGTATTACTATGACAGCACTTCAACATAGGAGGCAAGAGCATTACCAAGAAACGGTAATAGTAATTCATCCACCAGCCTCTTGAGAAATTGTAATGCCTAAAATAGGAATAGTACACCCTGAAATGGGAAAAATTTTAATTGTGGATAAGAAAAAAGGGCATCAGAAGCTGTATTAGGTATTGAAAAATGTAACTGTTGTTAAATTTCCGTCAAAATCTCTAACTGTTTGTAAAAGGTTTTTGCTTCAAGTCATGTTTGACTTAGGGATGAATGTCCTCAGCAATAAAGACACTGAAAGACAAATGTAGACTCCTTCACAGCAGCAGTACCAACACTGCAGTGACATTATATAAGTCTAACAGAAAGTTCTACACATAATACACTTCAAAGGTTTGTTATTTGATAATTTTGCCTTTTTAAAACTTCTTAAAGTATGAAAGCCCAAACAGATTTTTGTTAATAATGATTCTTATTATTGACTGATTTTTTTTTTTTTTTTTTTGGTAAGGAATAAATATTTTAAAGATGTTTTTCTTTTTCTCTAGTTTAAGGCTTTGTTTAGCCTTATTATTACTGCTAACTACATGTTCCTCCCCTGGCTTCGCTGTAATGTGCATGTTCTAGATATCTTGAGGTAACCTTGAGCTGTCTTCACAGATTCATATACAATGGACTCACGCAAGCTGTTTTTCCCCTGGTAGTTTGTCAGCTCATTCCATGAATCTTAAATGCTAAGACTGATTGATTTAGTTTTTTTAAAGGGAAACTAGGGTAATGTTACATCATGGACAAAACAGCAGCTTGAGATTCTGCCCAGAATTTTTTTTACCCTTAAATTATGCGGTTTGTTCTCAGCAAGCATATAAAAGATACCATAACTATGACACTGGTTGTTTCCAAATCTAACATTTTAAACTTTATTTACAAAAAAAAAAGATTGGAACATTCACAAACTGAACCTCTTGAGTGCAACTCCTTCTGCGTGTATGGTTTAAAACATTGCAGAAAACATTCTTTCATTTGCAGTGCAGCAAAAAAAGAAATCTGAACCTGTCAATAGCATCACACTTGTGTGCTCATCTTCCACAGACTGAAGCTGTGAATCTGTCAGTTTGCTTGTATAAGGGGAACAGCAGCATTGTGGGTAAAAACTTTTCAGTAGATCATCCACGAATAGTTAGATATACCTAAACACAATGAAGGTAACACAATCAATTTGTGTTTTAGAGTAGGGATTTTCCAAAGCATAGTGCAGAACGGTTTAGAAGAACCAGGCCATTTATTTGTACTACTACACAAATCAATAAAGTTGCTTGCAGCTTTGCCTAAAGATATATCGTAAATTTTGTGAAACTGCTGTGTTTGGTGGCCTTGCTTCTTGCCTTACTATGGAAATCCAAAAACAGTGAGCACCTCCTGTCCTATTTTCATGCCTCTTAGAACAGAACATCTGACAGTAGCCAAGTCATATTTTCTGCTTGTCAGATCAGACCACCTTAGCAATGTGACTGAGCTAAAGTTCTCATTTATTTATTGAAACATTGTGTATCTGATTTGTGCCAGGAATTTCATTTGCTTTCTTTCTGGTTAATTTTAATTTGCTGTATTGATTTATTCTTTCGTTTCATCCTGCTTGCTGTCTATGGAGTGATGAAACCCAGCGAACTCAAATGATTTGTCCTTAAAGATTTACTTTAAAATTTTTATTTTAATGATGTTTTTTTTTGCCAGTTGATTTAGGTTCTCAGCATTTCCACTAGCTTGACAGGATATTTTATTATCATGCATAATTACAATGACCACTTGTTCATTGTGAAGGTAAGGTAATGATGTAAAATTATGATGTAAAAAATGCATTTCATGGCAAATAAAAGGAAATGGGAAGGTAGAAGGCAGAGAAAATGTCATAACACGTACATTATATTAAGGTTCACTTTATATTTTAACTGAAATGTCACGAGGAAAACTGCCAATCAAGCTATATTTTGATACTTTTTTGTCAAAAGCCTTAACAGAAAATCTGAAGTGTTTATGTGAGTTATAAATACATACAGATTTGTTGCATGCTAAAATCAAAGGATATTTCCATAATTTCATGATGAACCTTAAGGTCACTTCAGTATAATATTTTAATGTTGTTGTCCTGGAGGTGTTGTGTGCCTGGGAAAAAATTTTGAGCAGCCTCTCAGCTTTACACTGCATCGTTTTTTAGTGGAAGAAAGCCAGGATTTCCTAACCCAGAGAATAGGGAGTTCATAACAGATTTATCTTCGACAGGGGACAGTCTTTTTCTCTGTGACAAAGCATGTTTTTTTGGAGGTGGTGTGAGACTGTAGAAGCCATGAGAACCGGTCATTAGCTGTTTCCAAACCAACAAGGGCTGCCTTACTGGTCACCAGCAGCACGCAACGTCTTTGGTCATCATATCTTCTGTCATCTGACGGCATCTGGTCACCTGACATCAGCATACTATGGATCCCTTATTTGTGGATGTTTGGGTGAGTTTCACTATTAATGTACCCTTGTTGACATGTCAACATTTCTCATTGTTTGGGGTCAGTAATTATTAATCACACCCATCTTCATAGGTTGGGCCTTCCTCAAGATGCAAATGAAGTTGTGTTATTGTATGTATCTTCAGTTTCCTAGACAGATTTCTTAAAATAAAAACTCTCCCTATTTATATGTAAATTTATGGAAAAAATAAACATGTACAGTCTGAAGCGAAACATTGTCTTACATACTCGTCTACCACAGATTGGCTTGTGTTAACACAGAAAAATAAAAGTAAAAAGGACCATTGTCTTTACCATTTTTATCTAATGTCTTATGTCACATTTATCTCCGCCAAACAAAACCAACACTGTGAACTTTGCCTACCAGTAGATTTTTTCCTCATTTCCTTTAAAAATATGTGTCCAGGTTAGAGCCTGTGATTTTTTTTTTTATATGTGCCCTTCACAGGATATTCAATTGTGCTGAAAATGAAGGTCTATACAAATAAACAGTGAGTTTCTATTCCAGATTATTAGTCCCTGATTATATTTTCATATTAACAACTCAGTGGTAAGGGGCATTTTAAATTATATTTGTTGATTTGTAACATTATATTCTAATTGTAACATTTCAGTAATTAATTTCAAAGTCTGTAGTTTTGAAACCTTGCCCTCTTGCTTTTGGCTGTAAATTTACTAGAGTTTGGGACAACTGAATGTACAGTAAAAGCAAACTTTATTGTTTTCACTGAAAAAAATGGGAGGGCTGATATAGTACACTTTAATTTTGTTCATAATTTATTCTGATGTGTAAATTAATTAATATAAAATCTATTCCAATTGCTCTTGGTGAGCAATGTGGCAGTTTATACCCTGCTGAAGAAAACTTCAAGGTTTATCCATGCTTCTGGCACATTTAGTGTTGTACCTTAGCTTTTATGCAGAGTTTTCTTTATACAATAAGCCAGGGTAAATGTAGTATAACGGTATATTGCCTTTTATAAATGTTTCTTTTTAAACCTCTGTTTATGGAGTGGCCGAGCAGCTGTGGTTTCCTGCAAACAGGCTGAAGAGCTCTTTTTCCAGCAAAGCGAGCACGGATCTCTGGCTTTACTTGTGTTGGCTGAGCCTGCTGCCCAATTTAAGGCTGAAAGACACCGTTTTTAACATCAAAAAGGACAACAGAAAAAGAAGTTTGAACAAAGGCCCAGCAGAGGGAGGGGCTTAGAGTCCACTGGGACACACACTTGTGTTTTATAAGCTGGGTAGGGGGCGTGTAGGGGGTGTTCACAGTATTGATTTTGCAATGCTTTGGCATGAGTGCTGGAATGCTAACTGCTGCTGTTGCAACCACTGGGGAGTTTTGTGTGCATAGCTGCCACCCCGTCCCACCACAGAGGCTCACACGCACACACATTCCCCTTTCGTCGTGGCGTTCGGTGTTTTATGTGCGGGGGCACATCCCGCACCGAGTCAGCTGCCTCAGTCTGGTGCTCTCTGCTGCAGGGCAGCCGTCAACACCCGTGAAGGCGCCGAGGGCGAAGGGGCGAGAAGTAATCAAAAACGAGGCCTGCTCTGATTGCTCGTAGTTGGGCTTCGTAAAAGATGGCGTAGCAGAAACAAGACCGTGACCGTACACACCCTGTTTTTCAGATGCATGTAAGCATGCTTTGGGGAACTGAGTCAAAAACTGACATATACGGGCAGCATTAGGAGAGATAAACTCAGCAACCCAGATGTGACTCATACTTCAGTCACTGAAAGTACGATGCTGATTTGTGCTGTTGGAAGATTGTCAATGACTGTTGCAGTAAGGTATCTATACCACTTGTATAATCTATTAAAATACTTGTATAGTTTTAATTGCTTAAATGATCTTGACAATTATCTTTTTTACAAGGTAGAATGACCTGGTATCCTTGTTACACACATACATCTTTTGATATTTTGGTATGTACAGACTGATTTCAGTCTGTATAGATTAATATTAAATTATAGCCACTTTTACCAGCATAGTTGCTTTTATCTTCTGAATACTGCACTACAGTTGTTTTTGTGCATTTTATATATATATATATATATATATATATATACATGAAAAAAAAAAAATATATATATATATTATATTTTATATATATAACTGTTATGTATAATATAACAGTTTTTTATGCAGGAAACCATTTTGAAAGGGTTACAATTAAATGTTTTAAATAAAAAGCTGCAAATTTAAAAAGTTAGTTCTCTCAATTCTCAATGAACTTCTGACAGATGCTGGCATGTGGGACTTTTATTGATTTTCTAAGTTTATAATACTAACAAGGCTTGACAGCCCACTAGCTGCAGCCCAGTGAACATGGGACAAATTAGCCTCACCTCCAATACACTGGCAAGGAGTGCGCCAGCCTAGTAATCTGGAACGAATGGCTGAATTTTATCACATCTACATTAAATGGGCATAGAGCTTCAAAGCAAAGCATGCACTCACTTATTATATATACAGTAATGCAACACTTATTACTGACGTGTTTTTTTTTAATTGGCCAATGTGAAACATGTATTTTGTCATTGTTACAAGAAGCAGGACACTTACATTTTTGGTGCTGTTTTTGTCAAGGGCAGTTTCTGAACTCCTCTTACATTCCAGAGCTAACATGAGCTCTCCCAGGTACAAGAAGGACTTTGAGCTTTTAACAGAATTATTTATCTGGGACTTGACAAGCAAATGAAAGGGGCTGTACTTTGAGCAACACCTGAAAGTTTGACTTTCATTAGAGATTACAGTTTTGTCTCTCTGCTGCTCAGCAACACACATTCCTCCCACTTCTTTTGCAAATATAACTTCTGTCATTCTCTGGAGTAACTTAAAACTATAGCACAGTGACTGACTAAGTAAAATAAGGCTGTTCAATACTTACCTTAAATGATTTTCAAATTTAACATTTGTTTCCACAGAAACATTTTTTAGAGGAACACCTCGATATTTTATATTTATGATGGCTTCTAAATATATCACCTTGACACACACTTCAGTTCAAAAGATGGTTCACTGGCATGGAAGATAATTATAGCATCCAAAACTGCGGTCTGTCTTTGCCTGCAAAAGAGCCAGCCTTGCATGTGTCATATTCCGTCGGTAAAAAACAATGACCACATCAGTCAGAATAAACAATCATGAATAGATTCTTTTCACTGTTCACTGTGAGCTGAGAATTTACACCAGCCTTTTGAAGTTGATCCTACTGCCAGTGTTTGTGACTTTCCTTATTCATTACAGTCTTCTGCACACTACAACATTGTGTTAAATGTCATTACAAAAGTTACATTTAAGTGCTCAGCTGATTCATTTATCAAAATGACTTTTGGCTTTTATTGTTATTTAGGGTTTTATTGGGGAATTTCAGGCAAAAAATTATGCAAATGGAATAGAATATGAATGTAAATAGCATCTGCAGTTAGCATGTAATATTGTGGTTATGAGGCCTTGTCATAAACAATAAGGCTATGTAATTAATAAATAGTGCAAAAATAAGGTAAATCAGATTTTACCTTGGTGTAATATTATCACTTTTATTTTAAGTCATATAGGAAAAATTCAAGTTTTTAACTGTCACTTTTGTGTAAAATCATGATTGGGTAAAAGCACACATTTTGAGGCAG
Organism: Chitala chitala; assembly: GCA_025773905.1. Taxonomy (NCBI): domain Eukaryota; kingdom Metazoa; phylum Chordata; class Actinopteri; order Osteoglossiformes; family Notopteridae; genus Chitala; species Chitala chitala. Next base: position 7,383 of record JABJVR010003459.1, on the reverse strand, counting down.
TTCCTACCTTGTTTACTTTAAACTTTTTAATTAGGGGTACTTAGGATAAAACTTCTAATGGGATCATGTTCAAAACTAAAGATGGAGCAGTTCCATAGCAGTTCCATAACCGTCTTTGCAACAAATGCTGCATGTGCATGCGTGCGTGTGTGTGTGACAGATACATGAAAGTTGCCAGACTCTTGTACTATGATATATCCGTGTCCTCGAACAAATACTCAGCTCTGATGTAGTCAACCTTTGAAATGTATTTACTTGTGTTCAGTTGTGCAGCCTGTCTGTTTTCTGTTGTATATTTCAGCAGAATTTTCTTTATTTTAATTCTGCTCCTACAAAACATCCCATCATGCACATACCTATGTTTGACTAATTCCTCTGGTTCTAATCTGTGTTCTGTGGTCAGTAATGGAAAATGATTTCAGCAGAAACTCTTTGAAGAATGTTGCCAGTTGGAAATAATATCACTTGAAGAACAGCTTACAACATGTTGTCATAAGAAGGATTCATGATGCATTAATTTTAATTCTTAATTATGTAGCTTTACTTATGGTCAGTGTATACATGTACACTAAAAGTAATGTTATATAAAACAATATTTTATGCACTAAAATGTTTTTGGTTTACAAGCAGGGTTTCATTTGCTGTCTTACAGTGTTTTATAATAACTGGCACATGTACAGTCTCAGTTAAACTTTGTGACTGTGTGTGTGTGTGTGTGTGTGTGTGTGTGTGTGTGTGTGTGTTTCTATGTAAGAGAGAGCGCTCCAGTCTGTGAGCCACCTTCTCTGACAGTCACATTTTTCATGCCTGTTTTTGCTTGTTTCATCTTGTCCTAATGCTCTAACATTAAAGCTGAGCATTTAACCACCATAAGAGTGGAATATTTTTCACTCATGTTCCAGACATGTGGCTCTTGCGGTCACCCCACACAACTTCTTCCCAGATTCCTCAGACGCTATTATGTGAGGGTAAGTTGTAATGGCTTTCAAAAAGACACAGTGCCTCATACTGATCTTTTACAGTTGTACTAAATCAATCTCCTGCTTCAGGTTATATATGGGTGTCTAGAAACAGTGTTACATTTTGTACAATATGTAAATTTCTACTACAAATGTTACTAAATTCGGGCATCAGACAGGTGGCATTTATATTGCATTTGGTCATGCTCCGATAGCTTTAAATGTAGTTTTTGTTTATTTTATATACCATAACACTTCAAGACATTCAAATCTCACACAACTCCACCACTCCTGTTACCTGTAAACTAAAAGCCTCACATCAGCAAGGTATGCATGATTCTTTTCCTTTTTTCCTTTTACACAGCACCTTTGAGATCAAGCAAAAACCAGCTTTACCTCAAGGAGAGATTGATATACTGTATCTTAAATGCGTAATTCTGTTCACTTTTTGACTTGACTTTAAGATCTTACCTCATGTGACCTACAGTTTTTTTCTATTACATTTGCTGACTATAATTCCTTAATTAGAGTATGTCATGGTACTATCCCATTTTGAATTTTAATTCTAACTTGGGGTGTATAGGCCTATATAATATAATAAGTATAAGCTGTCCTTATGGTGAGGTAGTGTACAGACTGGGCTCTCTCTTCCTAATTAATTACTAATCATTTAGCAGACACTTTTATCCAAGGCAACTTACAATATTTCATATACCTGTTACAGTGAGCTAGCGCTGGGTGTCCTGCTAATGGACACACCTGGTGGCTGGGAAGGGATTCAAGCCAGGAGACTTCTGCATCCCAGCCTGATGTCCTACCCATTAAGCTACCAGGCCACCCCAATAAAAGCAATGGCTCAACCACACTAGCACACAAGTGCAAATGATTTTAGTGCTGCCAAAGACAAAAGGACAGTGAGGACTGTAGGGAAATGTTAAACAAAAACAAGCTTGTAGTGAAATAAACAGGTCAAACAAACATTACAAAAGAAAACAACAAAATTTATATATGCATACATATATTTACATCAGAAATACTGGTGAGCCACAAAACCACCAGCATTTCACTCCCACTACAGTTAGTTCTCTCTCTCTCTCTCTCTCTCCCGTGTATACGTGCTGAGATCTTCTATAACTAAGCTCCACCCCCTGGCAATTAAGGATCAACTAAATGATGGATTAGACACTATTAGCCAGCGTTTTGTTCCGTTCTTTGTCAAGCAGTAAGTGCAAGCAAGCCAATCTTAACAAATTATGTTCACTACAGGTGTACAAGTGTTGATTGGAGCCTGTTTATTACCTTTTAACAGTAAGTACATGTGATACACAATGTCTTCAGTTTCTCTGAACTGGTTTGTTGATGTTTTGGTCCAAGAATGAGATTGTGCAACGCCTGGATCGCGGTCTGAGTTTAAATTACAGGAGTTGTTTGTTGAAACAAATTGTGTTTATTGGTAAGTTTTTGCAGGGGTTACTATACACAAAGTCTAATTGTTTTCTTATGGATTAAAACACACCAATGGTTCGTATCAGAAATAACACAAGCAGTAATGTGTCATTATTTACATTGTTTTTGAGTTGTTTTTTGAGATAGAACTGGTTAATTTAAAGATGAGCAGGAATGCTGCAAAGAAAAAACAGAACTGAAATGTGAGATTGTTTTAATGACCAGGGCGACACAGTGAAACAGTGAGCTCCATTGTGTGAGCTCCAGTACTGCAGATTAAATGGATGCTCTATTTGTGTTGAATTTACAAGATCCCCTCATGTCTTACTGTAAAAATATGCAGCTCTAGAATTTTTATTCTCTAACGTTTTCAGTAAGTCCTTGTGAGACTATAGAAATGTTTTTGCTTTTGTGTGTGTGTGTGTGTGTGTGTGTGTGTGTGTGTGTGTGTGTGTGTGTGTGTGCGTGTATGTGTGTGTGAGAGAGAGAGAGAGAGAGAGAATTATAATTATTGAATTATTGTCACATCAGCCTTCAACCTGTGTAGACTGAGAAATCATGTAGATGGACTGATAAAGTTCCTCTAAAAATATATATAGAAGAAAATAAGCTTGACAACTCAACATTTACATTGTAGTAACTAGAAATGAAACCACACTGAGCAAGAAATGGGTCATCTTTTAATTTTTTATATCTATATTTCCACAGAGATGCACCAGCTGAAATCATTTTAGAAGCCCAGTGCATACTGTATACTGTATGTTGATTTACTTATTACTGGAAGCCTCACTGCTCTGTTTTAAGTATTGTGTCTAACCAGTCTACTCATTACACAGTAATACAATACATTTGATGATTAGTTATGACATGCTGAATGTAAATAAATATTATATTGTATTTCTGTTTCAATAAATACCATAGTCATAAATGTTGTAGTAACATCAAACAACTATGTATCTGAACCATTAGAAGTTATTAAATTTGAAAGAATAGATCTTACTAAATGTGTGAAATTAGGACACATAGACAGACCTATGCACTGTGACTCTATAATTCAGTGAATCTGGCCTTACAGCTAGCATGTGTGCCTTAAAGCTCACATATGTAATGAACAACGTAATTACCAGTATAAAACATACAACTTGTCTTGCATATTGGTATAATGGAAATGATGCATTTTACAAATGTTGATATTTGGGGTCTATTTGCAGTCAAGTTACTGCACTGTCAGTATGATAGCACAGTTACCAGTGTCAAGTAAACATGGAGCGCGTTGTCCGGAAAACAAAGGAATTTGCATCAATTAGTCAAATCGTGCGTTATTGTGTTAAACTTGAGAACAGTAGGTCCCGACAGTGGCGCCCAGCACAGTGTGTAGAACTGAATTGGAGGTACAAGCTGCTGAGCCCCAATCTCAAAGGAAGGACAATATCAGCGGGCGACAATGATAAGAGGTGGAAAATTAATGCTACCTGCTGACAGCAGCAACAGTAGCAAACAGTCACAGTCTTGTTTGGATTCAGTTCTAGAAAGACGAATTTATGTAAAAGCCTGAAGGATGCTGCTCGTTTTAAGTAGCCATTTACATTTTGACGTGACCATCAGCCGAAGAACTTTACCTTCATGTGTAGACGCAGCGTGAATCCCAACACTAACTGACATGTAAGGTTTCATTTTCAATGCCAGTCTCTTCTGGCTAAGCTAAACCTTAGCAAAGTTAATTGCTAATAACACAAAGCAAATGAATTTGGGATCTGGTACAAAAAATTAAGAAGATTCATAACAGCAAGATGTTGCTGCAGCAGATTAATAAAGATGATAATGATAATAATTAAAACCTGGTTATATTGATACAGTAACAGATCCCTTCTAAAAATCAAATATGGGGATTCAGCTTCACATTTTCACAGCTCTCATCCCTGCTGGTGTTTGTAGTCTGAACTGTACTCACAGTTTGACAGCTGTGGGACTCTCCAGCTGAGATGCATGTAAATCCCTCCCTCTATAAATTGCACAGATATGAATTATAAATGACAGGCATGCATTGCAAATCAAACCGAACGAGGAATCCTGCTGAACATGCAGTCGAGGCCCTCGGTGATAATCCTCAACCAGGCTGTCTCGGGCGATTTGGCTGCTCCGTGCGAGAACGTCCACGGCCTCCTCAGAACAGCGGGCTGGAGAGCACAGAGGGAGTCACATGATGGGGTTAAGCACACTCAGGAATTTGCAGTAGTATCACATGAGTCCTCTGTCTGACAAGGTTAGGACCTCTAAACTGGGGACGCTGCCTGAGGCAGGACAAGACAGGCAATATCCATTACATACACATGAGATTTTAAACACATAAAAAACCATTAAGCCAAATATTTCTACAAATGTTTTTTAGTGGAAAAAAATGCTAAAGATATGTCATAAACCTACATAGCTACATTTTCATGTAATTTTTTAAAATATATATCTTAGCTAAAAAGAACTTGGAGATTTGTCTCATGATGTTCAGAACCTGATTGAGATAATGAATTTAATAAAAAAATAGATTTCACTAATTTTTCTGAAAAAAATGATAGCCATATCTTAATTGTGGTATTGAAATGAACATTTTTCGTATTGGAATTGGTCATATTATGACAAACATTGTTTTTTCAGTCTGCTTTGATCAAGGATTTATGTCTAGTATAAAGCTCTTCTGGGCTGGATGAATAGTATTACAAGCTTTAAATTTTGCCACATTAATAATGCTATTATCCTATCATAAAGAAAATAGTTAATTACTTTCTCTGAATGTGTCAGCATTCCAATAATCCCTGCCAAAAGAAATAACGTTTTAACATACACAAATTTTCTTTAACATGTGTACTCAAGTTTCAATCAACGTAGATCTTTTAGCCGCAAGTTTTAAGAGGTTCTTATTTAATATGGAGCAGCGATTCTTGCCTGCCGGTGAACACCAAGGCCCTGCCTCCTATGTGTGCATGGTTCTCGATGATCTAGCTTCTGTTCTTCATTAGTGTAATCAGAGGCCCAGACAGCTGATATAGGAAGCTATTAACTGAGGAAGCCAAATCGGACTCTGTGCAATGTCGAATCTTTGAAAGCTCTTCCCCTTCAACATTTTTGGCTTTTTGGAAGAAAGGCACCTCTTTGAAAAAGACAAGTTGGCACCTGGCTACTGAAAGGTTACAGCACTGGTACTAGTGTGTCATTTGGGGCATCCAAGCTGTTGCATGTACTGGTTGACCAGAACGTCCCAGTATAAAATGACAGACATGAAGGTCATTGTTTCTGTAAACTAAAATAACAATAACAACTATATTTTTATTAATGACCCTTTATCCATCCATTATCTTAACCGCTTATTCCTGGTGAGGGTCGCGGGGAAGCCTGGAGCCCATCCCAGAGCACACAGGGCGCAGGGCAGGGGACACCCAGGGCGGGGTGCCAACCCACCACAGTAATGACCCTTTAATGATGTCATATATTTTTTTTACTGTTACTGATGTTATTGAGACATTATTTTCACACTCTGTTGCAAAAACCTTTATGTTATCATTGTTAACTTTTGGCACGCACTATTTATATGGTGTTACATTTTGTAATGTTCCACTCTACACATTTTCTCATGTGTTCTGTTCCACATGTTGTTGACCTCTTGTGCAGCAAGCATTCCACTAAAATCCCGTTTCCTTGCCCTCCAGCCATCACACTCCCAGAAATTGCTTGCCTCTTTCCTTTGAGCTCTCTGCTGCCATGTAAATGGTGGGGGGTGGACATCTGAGATCAGCTATTGAGTTCTAGCCACAGCACAATCAGGTGATACATTCACTGGATCTGTTTACCTGCCAGACTCAGAGAACAAGATCGCAGGTCTTTAATTGTTGAGCTTTGTGTTAAGTTACCTGTGAAGCCCATCTGGGGGCAACTTGACCGCTGCAAGTTCAAAGAGAGGTTCCTGCAGCTTTTCAGGCTGATGAGTCCGTAACTCCGACCTTTCCATCATACTAACTAAATCAGCCCTCAATCTGATTTGTACAAATTCCCTGACCTTCTGCCTTCTATTAGCAATCACCCCACATCTTCCTTAGCTATTAAGGTCTTTACCTGTTAAACCAAATATTTCTCTCTCTATCAGGATGGAAAACCAAAACCAGGTTGTGGTTGTCATCTCTTCTGTTGTTTGGGAAGTCTCTTTCATTGTATTCTCACTAAACTTAAAAGCTATATTTGAGTGAAAGTTAGCTGTTGTATTTTTGACATTCAGGTTTTGCATTACATCCAGTACAGATCCCTGTGAATGTAAAAAATAAAAAGTATGACAAACCTTAAGAGGCATCGAATATCAACCTATAGCAGGGGCTAACCTGGGGTATGTGTGCCTCTGTGGTGCTACTGCAGTGCCTGAAACAGGGGCGGACTGTATATATCACCATTTCAAAAACTTAGAATATGGAATGAATGTATGTGGATTTGAGCCAAAAAACAAATTAATTGATCAAATATAAATGATCTATTGCCTCACAAAACATGCAGCTCTACTTCAACATCAGCCCTTGTTAGCAGATTGAAGATAACGGACAACAGAAGATACACAGTGAATAAAAATGAATATCAAATACAGGGCTAAATACTGTTACCTTCACTTGTTTATGTTATCCAATATAAAGCATAAATCAAACTGAAATGTGTTGAACAGATGATAAAATTAGATTTTATTTATTGCATACTGAATATGTAAAATGCCTAAACATGCTTTGCATTTGCTTTTAACCTTGTACATACTGTATGTTGCAGTGTACACATGCAGGTGCCAGGGTCAATTACTCAACACCAAATTATGTATTAACTGACATAAAGTGTTTAAAATGATTCTTTAAATTTTGAGTAAAAAAGTCCAGCAATGACTATCTGTGTGTGTGTGTGTGTGTGTGTGTGTGTGTGTGTGTGTGTGTGTGTGTGTGTGTGTGTGTGTGTGTGTGTG
>JABJVR010003458.1:1988-15891 GCA_025773905.1 Chitala chitala | reverse complement strand
TCCAATCTCTCCAATCACACACACACACACTCTCTCTCTCTCTCTCTCTCTCTCTCTCTCTCTCTCTCTCTCTCTCTCTCTCTCTCTCTGTCTCTGTCTCTGTCTCTCTTTCTCTCTCTCTCTGTCTCTCTCTGTCTCTGTCTCACCCTCTCACACACACACGCCAGGATTTACCTGATCCCCCTACTAAATGATGTGAAAAAGAACTGACAGTTGTGAACTGGTACACAATGAACAAAACCAGATACAGATATTAATAGCATGGCATTATTAATACATACCATCTACCTTTGGTTTTTCTCAGAGTGGGATACTTTGAAATATATTATTCAGCTTTCCCAAAATGTTCAGACTGCTTATGAGACTCAGGAAGCTCATTGGTGAAGTATGGTTTTACCAGAGAAGCCCCAATTCCCAACCAATCCAGGACAGTCCCAAGAGTTATTACCACTATGAAAGGCTCAAATGTTTTGGAACAGGAGGTCATACATCAAAAGGAAATGTGTGTGAAATAGTAGATGTGGTTCAAATCCCCTGTCAGCTTTAATTTTGTTTCTGGCAGTGTAGCTACACAAAACAGCATGTGGCAGAGCAGCAGCCTATGTGGTTCATATAGGTGAAAAAAAAAACCATAATTAGATATAAAGCCAGTGAGTGACTGAGTGGCAGCTAGTGGCTAGTAGGAATACAGGCATCTGCTGATTTTCACTTGTTCATTGCAATGTTTCATGAGTGGCAACATAGTGGCTAGCAGGCTTGTGGGTTCAGATCAGGGCCAGATGGGTTTTTCATGTGCAGAGTTTCAGTGTTCTCAGTGTGTGGGTTTCCTCCCAAAAACGCGTCTTTGCCCTGCGATGAGTTAGGGGTGCCCTATTGGATACACCGTTTGATAACAGATGGCTGTATGTTTCATGAGGTGCTTCATATTTACAACCAATTTCATTGGAACAACTTTTGTCATCCAAAGATTACGGGCGTCCCTCTGTATCATAATTTTTTGCTATAACAGTTCTTGGATTTTGATCCTGAAATCTCAGTATTTGACCCAGAAGATGAGCAATTGAAAAATCTATCTAAACTGGCCATGAAAAAAATATATCACTGCAATTGGAAATAAGATGTTTAACTGCAGCGTACCATCGGCTGCTTCCTGTTGGTGTCCTCCATCATTTCTCTCTGTATGGTGCACAAATGTACAGAAAGGCAATAAAAACAAAGTTGGACCCAACGGGGCTCATAATCTATTCTCTTGTAATAATGAGTAACTCATCAGCACAGCAGATATGCTTGTTTGTTTAACTTAGTTACTGCTCTAACATAAATTTCATTATGCGATAGTTGTAGCTGTGTACAGCGTGTAAGAAAACAGAATGTGCAGTATGGTACCATGTGTACTGTTTAATTGCAAACTGTGTTTAAAAACTACTAATTAAATACCTCATTAAGTATTTGATAATTAGGTAATTTGTATTTGTATTGGAATCATAGGTTGAATGTTGTACAGGTGTTTTACAGTGCTTTAGTGACATTTGGAACAGTTGGTTTGGGTTTTTCAGATAGGCTGTGAGTGCATTATTATTTTTCATATTAAAAATACTAACAATAGTTTTTAATTCAACTTTTTGATTTTTGTTTTACTGAGTGCATGATTATTTTTCATATTAAAAATACTAGCAATAGTTTTTAATTCAACTTTTTGATTTTTGTTTTACTTAGTGCATGATTATTTTTCATATTAAAAATACTAGCAATAGTTTTTAATTCAACTTTTTGATTTTTGTTTTATTGAGTGCATGATTATTTTTCATATTAAAAATACTGGCGATTGTTTTTCATTCAACTTTTTTATTTTTGTTTTGTGCACATTGACAAATCAGGAGACTGGTATAGTATCGCGGTGACAAACTGTTTTAAAGTTTTGCCATTTAGTCTTATCCGTCTAGGGTTTACAGTGTGCTCATCATACTTTAATTAAATAAATAAACGTTTCTTACGCCATCCGATTTATTTTGAACTGTCTGCATGAGTCTCTTTCCTCTGCATGAGCTAATGTGGCTGTCAAATACTGAACAAAATAAAAATATCACACAATGACAAGGTTCCTCAAGAGCCAGCTGTGAGCGCAAGAGTCGCAACTTTCTGCAACAAACATCAAACGGTACAATTTACATTTCGGCTTTTCCGCAGCACGCATTGTGAGCTGCTCATTATTCATTCATAGCTTCTTGTCAGTGAACTAGAATCTGCAGAGACAGAAAGCTCTGCTGCAGGAGACGTTTCTGGCTTGTGCAGACAAACCGCCCTGCATAACATTGCCAGTCAGTGTCCTAATGGCACAGAATTAGGCTCACAGGGATCCTCGATAGGCTTGTTTGCAGAGAGGAAGAATGACACTTTCGCTATTTCGCTAAATGCATTTCCCTCCGATGCATACATTAAGGATGTGTCTGGCTGTGTAGAGTGCACAGAGCTGGCCCTCTGGACAGGTAAAAGAGGTGGGGGGATGCTTCAGGTCATACTACTTAAACATGACTGCTGACCCTGCACTTTTACTAAAATACTTAGACAAATCTGTCTTTTTTTTCCAGTTTAGAAAATGTGCAAAACTCTGTTTCGGGGAACCGAGTGAAAACCTCTTTGACATATTATAAGTGCTGTAATTTTTTGTATTGCAGCGGACCAAGGGAGTTAGTGGGTGTCAATCCAGGGTCATCACCACCTGCACACCATGCCAGACCCCAGTCTCCCATCTCCCACTCTGGGAGCTAATCGAACTGTTGTTTCGACCCTGGGGGTGATGTCACGGTAACCGTCATCGCAGCCAACCCATTACCACGTGCAATGACTGCTACGTTCTGTTGTCAATGGCTACGGAATTGACAGTTTTTGACTGTGTAATGAAAATAAGACATGCAAATGTGGTATTGGTTATAAAAACCACTATAAAAGTAATATACTGTAGGTTGAGTTTATTTCATGGAAATAGTGAACATTGTCATACAGCGACTTTCCAGGTCCATCCGTGGTCTATTTTAAATGACCACCCAGCTGTGTCAAAATGAGTGCTATTTTTCACCCAAGCTCATACGTCATTTATCCCATAATAAACAAGCTAGTTACTCATCTTCTGCAATTAACGTCTCTCTGCTGATTAATCTCATGTGAAGTGTAGCAGCAAATGGCAGGTGTTGCAGTAATGTGTACAGTTGTGCTGTATAACCAAAGCAGATGAATACATGAAAAGCCAGCTGTTTACTGCAGGGCAAAATGGACACTTTGCTCTACAGATGCATTGAGCTGACGCTTTAGGACAAACTGGGACTCTTAGGAACAGAGGAAACAGGAAGCCAAAGGGCACAGCAGGCCTGTGCAAAACCAGAGCCTCTGCAGCAGTCCACTAAAGGACAGTGACCTCTCTGGGCCAGTGTGGTGCCACAGTGCGGTTTCCCATGGCAACCGTGGAGCAGCTTTGAAATGATCGACGCATGGGCTGGGAAAGTCAGTTTTGTTTTCCAATGTGAGTGTATTCACTTTAGCTGCTGCCGAGTTAGACTGTAAACATCAGACTGGAAGTGCGTCTCAGATAAAGAGAACAATTTATTGATAAAACCAGGCCTTCAAATTTCATTGAAATACAGTGTAAAGCACCTCGGTCTGAGTTTAGAACGTACAGTGTACACAACTGGATTTCACTAAATCCTTTAGTTTGGGCTCAGATTTACTCATGGCAGCTGTCCTGGTTCTCCTGAGGAACAATGTGCTTGTACATGTGACAAAAAACTTAGAAAAGACCTTGGCTCTTCTATATTTCTATTCCCTCCCATTATAAATATATATGTGTGTGTGTGTGTGTGTGTGTGTAGACTTTAGGCTATATATTTGCATATAAATATCAGAATGTATCATTGACTAACTGTTGTTTGATCGGGTAAACTGTAGAATCTCAAACTCTGAAGATGTAGTCAGTAAGTCATTCTTGTTTATTCTGTACCGATAAGTAAAATCATTTATGTTGTCAGTATAAAATCTTAACTTTTCCCAACAACCCGGCCCTGCTTCACACATTCATAATCACAGTATTGAATCGGAAAGTTTCACATTTATGAATGGGAGGAGGAAAACAAATTTAAGATATGGTTGTGTCAAGTCTTCACACCACACAGACATAATGTCCTCCACCACCCCTCCACTAGGAACTGCTGCCTTTGTCTGGCATGTCCTGCACCAGTGAATATTTTAACACGCTTTACAAAATTCCAGCACCTCCACTGCCTCCCTGCTGCAGTCTGCTTTAGATCTTTTGGATGGAGTGGTGTCAGCAGAGAGCAGGCCAAACCTGCTTTTACACTTTTATTTTACAATCAGCATAACCGTAGACAGGAGCTGGAATTAGCAGGCATTACAAAGCTAATACGGATGGAGCTGACAGGCGTTTAGCTGAACTTTATTGTCTCTGTATTTTGCTTTGATAACTAAAGCAACCACAAGCATCTACAGGGTCAATGTTGAAAAGGCATTTGCCTAAATGCAAGACCAGGTCCTCTAAATGAAGTGAAATGTGCAGTTGTGTAAGCAGCATGCTGTAAACAGCATTTTGGATGCCAAAAATTATGTAAGAAATTGATAATGCTTGATGAGTCATTTATGCAGTTAGGCGGTAACAGCGTGAGCAAGTGCTGTCTGTTCTATCCAAGGACGAAATGGGAAACCAGCCCTCGACTTTTCAAGCCCCAGTCCTGGGTTGATGGACCAAACGTTTACAAATGAAATGTCTTCTGCATGTTGTTGTCCGGGGGGAACAAACCATTTTTGTTGAACATAACAGGCAAATGCCTTCTTTACGCATTGTGTCTGGTCGGCTGGTCATTCTGCCATTTCACATAATGTCCACCAGTCTTCCATGGTACCATCTAGCTGCTCTCTTTATTTTGTTTTTAAAAGTTACATTTAAAAGCAATTGCGTCACTTCGTTTAAGAGCAAGCACTTACTAAACTATGTTAAAATATGTTAAAAGTCTCTTCAATCCTCAAAAGACCAGTTTTTTTCCCTTTAAACATAATGATTCTGGCTGAAGTGTGAGAATGGAACAGCAAAATATTTAAAATATACAGAGATAAATATAACATGAGCAGCAATCATTTCATAATGCATTTATGGACTTTTATCAACCATTGATTGATTATACTGAAAATATCAAAAAATCCTTTTTAAATTCCAGTTTAATCATACATGTGATGAGTGTATTTAGGCTTTTCAAACAAAAAAGGAGATTAACTAATTTCCAGTAGAAGGTAAACTCTTGAAGTATTCTAACCATGAAGGCGTGTTTTTTTCCTGTTCTACTTTTTCATATGAAAACCAATTTGCACATTACATATGAATTTCCTATGTTACCAGGAGTGACAATGATTTTAAATATAATTGGTTTAAGATCCTGACACCTGCTGTTTTTGTGCCTGGTTCAGATATTCTCAGGTTTTTTTAACTCATACAAAGTTGAGTCTGGTCAAAATGTGTCATTGTTTTCAGAGATGTCATTTGAAGAGTCACTCAGAGTCAGTTATGCAATGTAGTGCAATCCATTTATTAACCTTTTGGAAATGAGGAGATCATACATGCGTAAACTTTTCAACTACAACTTGCAAAAGTAGTTTATATTGATTAATTCAATTCAATTTCAATTTATTTTGCTATGGAGCCTTTCACAGAAAGTTGTCTCAAAGCACTTCACAAAAAGAAATTACAGATAATACAGAATTAACATCAAGTGGATGATTGAGGTTTAAAGATAAAGCCAGACAACAATGGAGAAGAGGAACTAAAACTCCACAGTGTGGAAAAAAAACCTCTAGGGGCCCAAAGGGTCATACTAACATTACAGAATACATAGTTGAAAATGGAGATTGTAAATAGTATTATGGAGTCCTTCTGTGTTCCAAGTGCGAGAGCATGTCTCTTCATATAGGTCTCCAGTTGGGATTTAAACACTGAGATGATCTGACATCCCATACATAACCACGCAGACTATTTCACAGAGTAGGGCCTCTGTAATTAAAGGTTCTAGTGCCAATACTTTTATGTATGTAGAACATTACATTTATTCATTTAGCAGACACGTTTATCCAAAGCAACTTACAACATTTCACATACGTGTTATAATGAGCTAGCGCAGGGTGTCTTGCTCAAGGACACACCTTGTGGCTGGGGATGGACCCCAAGCTTGGCATATTTTTAGCTGGGATTTGAGCCAGGAGACTTCTGCATCCCACCCTGATGTTCTACCCATAGACCCACAAGGCTGCCTAGGGAACACTAAGAATGCCTGTATTCTGGAATTGCAAGGAACAATTTAGATTATGTATATTAATCAACTCTGTTAGATATACCGGTGCTTCGGCTTTGAGTGCCTTATATGTTAACTGCAGAACTTTGAAATCAGTCCCATACTTTACAGAAAGCCAGTGAAATGATATTAGAATAGTATGGGACTTATCTGATCGCTCTTTCTGCTTCTAGTAATAAGTCTAGCAGCTGTGTTTTGAATGTGCTGTAATGTGTTTGGTGAGCGGCTTGTACTTTCAGAGAGTAAAGCCTTGCAGTAATCTAAATGACTGAACAAAGGCATGCACAGTTTTATAATTTGTTTTATTTTAGTATTTTATTTCAAGAAAACGGTACAGCCTAGCAATATTTCTCAGCTACAGGAAGCATACCTGTGAAACAACATTGAACTGAGACTTAAAGGAGAGGTTTTGGGTTTAAATGACACCTAACTTACGTGCTGAGTCTCTAATGGAAAAATACATATTGGCAACACAGAGTGCTGAACTGAAGGCACTCCCAGCAGGATAATTATCCCCAAACAGGAAGATCTCAGCATCTGCGTTTAGTGATATGTACTGTAGTTTGTGCCCATCCATCTTTCAATGTCTTTGAGACATTTAAGTAAAGTGTTAGCTGATGCATTCTAATATTATATCTAATATACTGATAATGTGCATGAGATCACACAAACCTTGGGAGAAGTTTACATATTTATCAGTGATTTATAAAAACCTTCCTATTTCTTGTGGTTTTAAATGGTTTCATATTTTGTAAAATAATAAATAAATAAAACAATAATCCATACTAGCACCAGCGAGGGGGAGAAAAAAAAAACTCTCAAAATCACAGAAGGGAATTTGTAAATATGGCTAATGAGTTAAGATATATAAACTCCAAGTGGAAATTATGTATTTAAATGGCAAAGATTTTGTGTCCCCCGATGGAAGGTCAAGCACGTCCTGACTTGCTATGGCTTCAGAACAGCAGGTACTGGGTACAAAGAGTACCACAGAGTCTGTTCACATTTTTAGCTTTGGAAATCCATTTTGTTACTGCATTGTAAGAAAACGAGTAAACAAGTACAGTAAATGGAGTTTGCCTATTTGGAAAAGTATTTTGTTAAAGTAAATTAGCTTTTTGTCAGTCCTAGGCAGGATAATACTGTGGGTACCACTTTAGCCTCACTTTCCTCACAGCTGAAGAGGTCTTTTTTCTTTAATTGTTCAGTCCTTTAATCAGCACCCCAAATTGTAGTGATGTCAGCAGGCCTATTAATGTCTTGCATCAACACAATAGCCATTTCTAAAAAGGCATTGGACAGCCTGCATGGAATGTGTTATCTTAGGCTGAGTGCTGAGCTCTGAGGCTCCGACAGGTACCACCTGCTTGAACATGTGTAGGTGTATAGTGGCATCAGCTGGCAGCAGACTGTGCCAGTTGAACAGGGGGTGATTTCTGAAAGACTTCACCACCTCGACTGACCTGCAAGGGAAGATGTCACAGGGGCATTTGATGACCTTGACAACAGAGATTACTTCAAAAGGGAGTAACACTAAAACAGGTGGTTAATAGCCAGCCCTCTACACTAACAAATCCTCCCTGACCCCAGGCTTGGCGTGTTTTTAGCTGGGACTTACACTTCCTGGGTGGTCCAGCTCAGGGCCTCTCTGATTGCTGGTAAAGTAAAACCAGCATCATGATTACATTGTAGATAGAGAGAAGAACTGTCCTGCTGTTGCTAACAACATTGCAAAGTACTGAAGCACCTCACTTTTATGTGTGTGTGTGTGTGTGTGTGTGTGTGATTGACCTAAATGTGGGCAAAGTGACCCAAAACCACATCAAAGATCTAGGCTGACACACTCTTGAAGATGTAATCCAGTATGATAAAGGCATGCTGACTTTGAGGTCATTCCCACTGGTACGTGTCTCTGCTTCTTGTCTCTCTGCTTATCAACCTTGTCCCTTTTTGTGCCTCTTTTTTGTACTATTTATGTGCCCTGGTCTTTTTAAATGTACCTTTTTACCTTTTTAATTGCTTTAAATTACTATAAGACTTTATATTACTTGTCAAAACGTCATGTAATTACCTTTGAGCCCCATCTTCTTATTTTCTTCTTTCAGGTGCTCTTTTTAGAGGTCACCATAGCAGATCATCCATCTCCACCTCATTCTGTCGTCTGGATCCTCCTGTGACACCAGTCGCCTGCACGTCCTCCCTCACCACATCCATAAACCTCCTCCTTGGCCTTGCCTTTCCTCCTTGCCCTTCCTCCTCCTGTCTGGCAACTCCATCCTCATCATTCTTCTCCTGACATACCCTGCATCCCTCATCTGCACATGCCGAAATCATCCTAGTCACACCTCTCTCACTTTGTCTCCAAACTGTCCTATCTGTGTTGTCCCTCTGATATACTAATTTCTAATCCTGTCCATCCTCATCATTTCCAGAGAATCTCAGCATCTTCAGCTCCTCCAGCATCACCTCCTGTCTTTTGGTCAGCACCACTGCCTCCAAACTGTGCAACATAGCTGGTCTCACTACCATCTTGTAAGCTTCCCTTTCGCTCAAGCAGATATCTTTGAACCCCACCTAAGTGGATGATATTACCCTCCTCTGCTCAACATTTTCACATGTCAAGCTCATTTATACAGTCTGCATATGTGTATGTTATCTGCCAAAACCAGAGCAAGTCACACTGAACCAACTCAATGTATTCTCCTTAATGTCATGCTCATTCATGAACATTAGCATAAAGAGCAGAAATAACCTAAATGGGTAGTGACTAATAAATAATAACCAAAGCAGTTAGCAATTTCAATGCCATATTTGAGCGGTCCCACTTCACGTGTTATTTGGCAGGCTGTATGAATACCACAGTTTCACTACATGCTTGTGGCTGTCCAGCTCAGTGCACTGGTGCTGGCCTTTGTACCTATAAATATATTGCTACATCCATATGTATAAATGCATATATGCATCTCTATCAAACTGGCTGAGTGCATAACTGTATCACTACCCCACAGCAAGCTCTTTGGACTGTTGTTGTCATTGTATGAGGTGTAAGTAAATTAACGAAATTAATGGTAAGCCCTGTAACAAAACTGCTAACAAAAAGCAAAATGGTTTGCAATGAACGGTCTTTGTCTCAAAAAGTAGCATTTTAAATCTGCTTATGACTTCTGTACAGAAATACTGCCTTGTTTCTGCCTTTTATTACTGTGTTTATTCATTCTCCTGAATGTCATGCATGTATCCCTTAAAATAAAGGTTTAGGAAGCATGGGATGCCCTTGTTAAATTTGCCATATGTCACCAAATGTGGCTGGAAGATAAGCATATCATACTGAGGGGAACAGAAGAGGCTGTTTAAGCTAACTGTTTGTCACTGTCAGGTGTGACTACTGAGGCCTGGATTCACTTCCCTGTGGACCAGCAGCATGGATCATGAGCTGAGAAAGAAAGGGCCATAAGATACTGCTGCCGAACCACTGGTGACACAGACAGTGGCTTTCTGTGATTAAACCTCTTGGAGACGTGTGCGCGCGGACAGCCCTGCTGAGATGCGGCAGCTCCAATCATATTTCACAGCCGTGCCGTAATTACACCCATGTGAGCCTCGCTTTCTTCCCCTTTGATGTTTCTGTCTGCATTCCTGTCTGCAGAGGAAACTTTTGCAATGAACTGGATGCTTAATGCTTGCTGTTGGTTTGTGCTTGTTTTTTATAGGCAATTTTCATGAATGTGTTTTATTATTGACCTTTTAAAAGTGAAGGAGGTCTTCTGCAGTTTAATGAAAATGACCGTGAGTGTTTGTGTCAAGATATGGCCGTGTTTTTCAGTTAAATACCCAATGCACCTTTAAACAGACTGTGTGCAGTGTTAATGTTGACAAAGATAAAACGTCTGTTTAGCCAGGAGTAGTATCACTGCAGGTATACAAAAACTATGCTTTGATGATATATATATACATATATAAATTTCCTAACAGACCAGTACATGTCTAAAATATGTTATGTAAGGGTTTAAGGGAGGTTTCATAATCGTGTTCATACTCCGAATTGCTAATAAAAATAATTGAATACAGATTCACAAGCCCTTATCCACAATTTTCGAAATCCAAAAATCTCTGAAACCCTTGTATTTTTTCCATAAATTTGGCACCCAAACGAGTTAATTTTGCCACATTGTTATTATAAACAAGCCATAAATAAACTATTTATGCAATGCCTATGATGTGGCGAATTCCTCTAGAGGACTGTCAGTTGAGCACTAGTGGAAACCCTTGCAGCTCACTCGGCTCTGGCTGGATGTTGTAAGAGTGCTGTAGATGTAGCGCCAGCGAAATGTAGGAGGGAGGAAGGTAGAATAAGTATATCACGGCTCTGAAGAACTTGATGTAATAAACTAGGAAGAATCCCCCTAATACAAGATACTAGTGAGATTGGATTTATTCTGACATGAAACATTTTTGAGCAGCAAAGTAAGTTTCATCAACTGGCTGCTCCAGATTTCGGAGGCCCCACCCTCTTCTCAGACAGAGGCATTTTCAAAAGTCCTCCTCACAAGTTATAGTCTTTGTTTATCCCACTTATTGTGAATGTTCATGCATTTTGCTATAGGTATGATCATTTCTGAGATCACAGAGATCTGGCCCAGACCCCGCTGTTGTGTAATACTTGTTGACAGTGTTTGCGATGTATTATCGAAAATCCTAAAGTTCTCAATTCCAAAATGTGCATGGCCCAAGGGTAAAAAACATGGACCTGTGCTGAACTCCAATATAATTATTCTGAAAGACGCTTCGACCGCAGTCGGTAGTATCTATAGCATGCCTTATTTCCCATATGAAGAAACTTCAGAAGATTGTGTCTCAGATGTTTGCATAATAAATTCACTCCAGTAAGAAGCGTGGGCTCGTCGGGTCCTTATCTGAGAAATGTTTTCTTTACCCCACTTTGTTTATACCTTACTTTGCATATCAGTGCAAACGTGTTTTATCTTCACCTTTTCAAGGTGCTGTTTGGTATATATACATACAGCATTGCTTTTCTGGGACAAGCTAATTACATTCTCTGCGCTGTTCTTACCCGAGTCAGAACTGTCATTTCTACTGAAGTGCATTTGTGAGGTCTGTGGTGTTTCGCAGGCCCTTTGGGGCTTGCTGACAGAACAGTACAGCTTTATACTGGAGAATATAACACAGTTCAGTGCAAATCTGTGCTCATTAGTGAAAGTCTGATGTAAAAAATTATAAAAGGATATACACTTGTTATCAAAAGGGTGTTAAGCATGTATTATATGCCCATAGCAATGCTGTTACGCTGCTTTTAATGCTGAATTTTGTGTGTGTGTGTGTGTGTGCCTGCTTTAAAAGTGTCAGCTTATTGACTGCATACTCTCTGTAGGGAAGATGCCATTCAAACTCTGTGAGAGAGCTGTCTATTTGACAAGTTTCTCTTTGGAGCGATTAATTGTCTGGCATTTGCCTATATACTCTCTAGGAGTTTTCTTGTCATTAAATTGTGCTATGAGTCAGTTGTGAACTGTGTGCTCAAACTGTTTTGCAAATTATGCGTTTTCAGAATTTGCATCATTTCACTGAAAAAAAAAAAAAAAATTGACGCCTAATTATTTCTGTGTCTGTTTTTACTGTAAAGTGTTAGCAGATGAGTTGCCGGATGGGGAAATATGGGACTGAATCTGACATTATGAAAGTGTAGAGGTATTCTGAAAAAAAATTGTATTCATTGCCTAGCTACATTTATCGCTGCACATGAAAACCAGCTAGACAGTGTTCTTAATATGAAGGAAAAAACTAACAAGTATTTAAAATTTTACATCAGCTCTTCTCTTGTGGCCATAGTCTGTGCACACGCCCACTCTCTGTCCTAGAGTGCACCTAACATAACTGGAGAAATCTGTCTGTAAATAAAAATAGCACATAATACCAGTCCTCTTGGGGCTGAAATCTTTATTTTTTCAGTCAATTAAATTAAACCTTTGTCTGTTAAATCGGACCCTTGATTAAGCCTGTTTGAAGTTGTTTGTGCTGCTGTTTCTATTTTTGTCGTTTAGCTTTCAGGCACATTCTGTTGCCCTCAGGAATCAGTCCCTCCTCCGTACATTTGTCAGGAATGTGCAGCTGTGGGAGGTGCGTGCTGAGGCCGGTGTCAGGCTCCGGAGGAGGGCCCCAACAGCCACGGCACATCAGAAGCTTTTTCAGGGACTTGTGGATCACTGCCCACTCATGGCTGACCTTTCCACCCATGACAAACAAACACAGGTATCTTCCACCACAAATCACCCCTTCTTTATCAGCAGGTGGTACAGGATCTTGCTGTTGGATGATGGTGTTATATTTAATTAAACATTCATTAGTGGGGTTGGTGTTAGCTCTCCATCATCCAAACATCCATCTAATAATTCTATTGTATCAGATATTCGCAACCTGAAAAGAAGGTGTAATATGTTTTATTGTTTTATTTTATTTAACTAGCAAAAATGTTCATATGTTGTTTTTGTTAAATCCTGATGTGGAACGTAAATCTATGAACTAGTTAAAACTTCACAATACTTCACAATAACTAAACTGCTTGGTTAGTCAAATATTAAGTAAAATTAGACTAGGATGACATTGTGTTCCACTCATTTCAAAAAACTGATTGCAGCACACAAGTCTATGCACTTGTTAGATATACCTTTACAGACGTTCAGCTTTTATTGAAAATGTTTACTGTTGTGCTTATTTACAGAGCTTTACAGGTATGCATTATGTGAGTTAAAGCATTTTAAAATCTGGGAATTTTGTAAATTATTGCTGTCTACAGTGACCGTAGAACTAAAAATTTGGATGGGTGGTACTGTAAATACAGGAACAAGTATTCTAAAATAGGCTTCATGAAACACTTTGATAAGACCTTGCAAACATACATCACCTCTCAGACAGCTCTCTAAGTATCACAGCCCCTAGAGGTAAAAGCAGGTTTAGCAGTGCCTGGTAATGGCTTATTCTGTGTTCTGTTTCAAATTGTAAAAGATTTCTGGGACAGCAACCTTGTCATAAACCTGAATAAACACAGTAACCCAGAGAGATCTTTGTCATGAAAATGCACACACTTTCTGCATGAAAGTGATTCATACAGACCTGCAGCTGTTGATTGTGCCGATTTATTACGGTTTTGTTTTCTGGTTCACAGTTTTGCATTCAGTGGAGGAATGTGTCTTGGCAGAAAAAGCAAGGTGTTTTTTTCAGTGTGAAAAGTCTGATGAAAGTGCAAATTAAAAAAATGTGTGTACCCTCATGTAGCATCTTTAAGGACCTGTTGTCTAAGACTGGTGTAAGTACTGCAGATGTGGCACTACATGTGTTTGCGCACGTGTTTGCACCCTTGCATTTGTGCTTCAGGTTAAGATTTACTCCTCAATAGCTAGAGCTGACTAAATGATATACAGCAGCACCTGCTATCTTCCTCTTTGCTGCCTCTGTTTGCATTCTCTCACAGCAGCACCTGCTATCTTCCTCTTTGCTGCCTCTGTTTGCATTCTCTCACAGCAGCACCTGCTATCTTCCTCTTT
>JABJVR010003457.1:4374-15892 GCA_025773905.1 Chitala chitala | reverse complement strand
CAGTTAAGCACAACGAAATTTGGGGATGTATTTAGGGATACAGAGTAAATAGGGAAAAGAATGGTGAGGATGGAGCTTCCAGACAGGAGGAGAAGAGGAAGGCCAAAGAGAACATGGACATAGTGAGGGAGGATATGAGAGAGTTTGAGGTGACAGAGGAAGCTGCAAAGAACAGGTTGGCATGGAAAAGGATGATCTGCTGTGGGGACCCCTAGAGGGAGCAGCCAAAAGAGGAAGATGAAGAAGATTATTGAAATGAGTAATTCAATTTCAGTTTATTTGAATTTTCAGGTTTCAGTAGAGGCGTGTAATTTAAGCATGTATGCTATATCATGCATTCAATACCTTTCAATACCTTTTTGACCTACTGTAATTCAAATCCACTCTTTGAACTCTATTCTTATTGTATTTTTTGACAACCATTGTCTATCAGTAGTATTTTTGCTTCTAACCTCTAGTGGTGAGTTTTGTTCCAGACCCAGCTCTGTCTGCTCTCACTGTCCAAATGTGTAAGCAAACTGGCCCTGTAATGTGTATATGCACAGTGTCCTGTATGTACAGTGTTATACCCCACTTGCTCCAAAGTCAGCAAAACTGGATTTCTGGTTGCAATACGTATATGTACATAATGGTTTTGAAAAATTTTTGAAGGTCAATACAGAATACCAACAACAGTACACTACAAGAAATTCCATATAAGAATAGTTTTAATGACTCTGCAGACAGTTCGTTGTTTTTTTTTATTTTATTAATGTACTTGTTAGACCTTTCATGTTCTTTCGCTATGCTTAGGGTTTCTACAGAAGGAAATGACAAAGACGAACGTTGGTGTTGCTAAAGCGACTCGGTGTGATAAAGCGCCATGCCCGAGAGACATGGTCGAGCTGGAGGTAAGAGTTCTGGCCTTTCTGGATCAGCTGGCAGCTGCTGTGTCTCTTCTGTCTCACTCACTCTCTACCCACCATTATGGCAGAAAGGGCAACACCCCCCAGGGCTTCCTGGAGTCCCTTACATCGATAGATGCAGAATAATGGTAATGAATAGTGAAGCACTATCCATGTCTGACAACTGTGTGTGAGGAAAAAAATCACATCAAAAACAGAAACTATTTAACTATTAATAAAGGAAATGTATAAATTACCATAAAACAATTCTTGACAACTTTACAAAAGGCAGCATCAGTGTTTGTTCTCGATATGCATGAGGGCTGAAATGTTTGTGGTCTGCTATGGCTCATCACAGAAAAAGTAATAATTAAAAAACTTGGTTCCTTTAAATTATGAGGTCATGTCTTTAGTTACCATGGTAACTGCTGAATTCAGATTACGTTAATTTAGTAAAAACAAAGTGAATTCTAATTATCTAAATTAACCAATAAAAATAAGAAGTGAGCGCATATGGTGAATATTTGACATAAATATTCACCCAGAAAGGGGGGACAGTGGTTTTGTCCACAACCACCCAGTTTATTTAAAGCCTTTTTGTTTTAAATATATATATATTTTTTTGTTTGCTGTTACTTTTCAATGAAAGAATCATACATTTCAGATCAGGATAAATTCAAATAATTCTAACTCTGTGTCCTGCCAATAACACAATCAATAGTTGAAGACTCTGCTTGCCAGCTGGATTTAGGGAAACTACAAATCTAACTTTTTTCAAAATAATCACACTGATGTATTCAGTTTAGCATTATCAGTATGTTGTTTATGGTCAGTGTCATGTTTGAACTGTTGTGCAGTGTGAGTTTAAGTAATCTTATTACTAAGCACATTGTGTTAAGTGTCGTGTAAATTAAATGTACTGCAGGTTATTGTGTTATATTACACAATATACAATTTTTTTAGGTAAACTGTTTTAATAATATTTTAAAACTTTAAGATTCTCATTTTTTTTTTACCAAATACCATTACAATGCATGAAATAGTGGTACACTTGTGGCTTTCTTACATGTTTCAAATACTATTGAAAATTTTAAAATGGTGCGTCAGAATTGTCCCCTCTGACAACATTAACCAATGCCAGTGTAGTACCAGTCTGTCCACAGGAGTCATAATATACAACCTCACCAAATACATGTAAAAATATATACGTTTCCAGACTGCATAAAAATTTGGTTTTTATGCAGTCACACTGGTATTTAAACTTACTACTTCAGTTAATTTTATGAAATATCACCTTTGAGAAATTAATTTTTGCTCAGACCTCATTTTTGTTAACATTTTTACTGGTAGGACTTCACTATTCATGTTTCAGTTTGGGAGAGACCCCGTGATTGGGCATTATTGTAGCAGCAGTGATTTCTGATGTTATTAACATTACAATAATGGTGTATGTGGAGGTTATGGATGAGAAGGCTAAACTGAAACACATGCTGTAGGGTACACTATATTGCAAAAAAGTATTGGGACACCCCTCCAAATCATTGGATTCAGGTGTTCCAATCACTTCCACGGCCACAGGTGTATAAAATCAAGCACCTAAGCATGCAGACTGCTTCTGCTAACATTTGTGAAAGAATGGGTCGCTCTCAGGAGCTCAGTGAATTTAAGCATGGTATTGTGATAGGTTGCCACCTGTGCAATAAGTCCATCCATGAAATTTCCTCGCTACTAAATATTCCACGGTCAACTGTTAGTGGTATTATAACAAAGTGGAATCAACTGGTAACAACAGCAACTCAGCCACAAAGTGGTGGGCCACGTAAAATGACAGAGCGGGGTCAGCACATGCTGAAGCACACAGTGCGCAGAAGTCACCAACTGTCTGCAGAGACAATAGCTACAGACCTCCAAACTTCAGGTGGCCTTCAGATTAGCACATCAACAGTGCGTAGAGAGCTTCATGGAATGGGTTTCCATGGCCGAGCAGCTGCATCCAAGTCTTACATCATCAAGTACAATGCAAAGCATCGGACACAGTGGTGTAAAGCACACCGCCACTGGACTC
This sequence comes from Chitala chitala, assembly GCA_025773905.1. Classification (NCBI taxonomy): domain Eukaryota; kingdom Metazoa; phylum Chordata; class Actinopteri; order Osteoglossiformes; family Notopteridae; genus Chitala; species Chitala chitala. The sequence goes on along the minus strand of JABJVR010003457.1, from coordinate 12,943 downwards.
TAAGGCAATGGAGACATGTTCTCTGGAGTGATGAATCACACTTCTCTGTCTGGCAATCCGATGGACGTGTCTGGATTTGACAGTTGGAGAATGGTACTTGCCTGACTGCATTGTGCCAAGTGTAAAGTTTGGTGGAAGGGGATTATGGTGTGGGCCTGTTTTTCAGGGTTTGGGCTTGGTCCCTTATCTCCAGTGAAGGGTAATCTTAATGCTTCGGCATACCCAGACATTTTGGACAATGCTATGTTTCCAACTTTGTGGCAACAGAGATGGCCCCTTCCTGTTCCAACATGACTGTGCACCAGTGCACAAAGCAAGGTCCATAAAGATGGATGAGCGAATTTGGGGTGGAAGAACTTGACTGGCCTGACCTCAACCCAATAGAACACCTTTGGGATGAATTAGAGCGGAGGCTGCGAGCCCGGCTTTCTCGTCCAACATCAGTGCCTGACCTCACAAATGCGCTTCTGGAAGAATGGTCAAACATTCCCACAGACACACTCCTAAACCTTGTAGACAGCCTTCCCAAAGAGTTGAAGCTGTTATAGCTGCAAAGGGTGGGCCAACTCAATATTGAACCCTACGGACTAAGACTGGGATGCCATTAAAGTTCATGCGTGTGTAAAGGCAGGCATCCCAATACTTTTGGCAATATAGTGTATATGTTAGTAGAAGATTTATAAGTCATTTTATAGACTTATGGATTGTTTTTGTTTCTGAAAGAGAAATACTGTAAAGGTAAAACATGCAGTAATTATATTTTTGTATTACAATGAGTTAATTAGTATTTTTCTTTATTGACCTTGTACCTTTATTAGTGATACAGAAACAATACATTTTGTCTCATCCATAAATTAACATGGATGAGATCAATGAAAAATGTTTCTCTAATTTTAAGAAACAAAGAAAATACTTTAAATCAATGAAGCTAAAAACCTCAAGTCATATTCAAGAAAACAATACAAAATTAACTGGTAGCAGCATTGTGAATCATTAACATGCATTAATCAATACTCTCTGTGGCTGCTTGTATTAATTGCTAAGACTTTTATATTGCTGCCAGCACATTTTAATTTTACTTTTTTGTGACAATGTCTTTTGTGTTGGTTTTTAACCATTTGTTGTTTTAACCTTATCCTTCTAGAGTATATTGCATATTCAAAGCATTTAAAGATCCCAACATCAGAAACATCCAAGTATCTTTGTGTTTATTTTTTTTCTCCATCCAAATTTCCTTTTTCAATGAAGACAGATAGGACAGAATTTTCTCTGGGAGTTTTAAACAAATGTAAACTTTAGGACATGACAGACAACCCTAAAGCTGGGCTGTTTTTTTCTTCCTCACCTGCCCGATTGTTGCAGTCTGCACTTACAAAGCTGGAACAGGAGCTGAAGGAGATCAACTCCAACTGTGAGGCATTAAGACAGAACTTTGTGGAGCTGACTGAGATGAATTATCTCCTGCAGATGACTGAAGACTTCTTTGAAGAGGTATGTCAGGTGTAAAATGAAACACGTTACAGTACTGCTGAAACAACTGTCCATTGTGTGAGTGAAGACAGTTTGAGTGACCTTTTAATTATTGTTGTTGTTGTTATTGCAACCATCATTGTAAAATGAAGTTAAGATTGGTAATTACCAATATTTGCTTGTTACCCTGATCTCTTTCGCTCAACTCTGTTTTCTGTTTTTTTATCATAAATAATAGTTTTTATAATTTTTTATTCTATATTTTTAATTGAAACATGCTTCTGAGAATTGTAACTAGTTGTATTAATAATTTGAGGTGATGCCCACATTGATTTTCCACACTGAATAAAGAAGGTCAAGCAAAAATTTTATGTGCCGAAATTTGCTGGGCCTGGAGTCAATGTCTGTTTTTCATTTACATAATTTTTCGTAATCAAAAATGGATTACAAAATGTTTGATATTTCCATATGTTCCTCTTGTGAATGATTAACCGCATCACCTTGACACAGGTTTAGAGCACATAAATGGTGGAAACGGTTTTTGCCCTTTATATGAAAGTTCATATGTCCCCCTAAGCTGACGTTAAACCATCTCTGATGGTTATTGACTATGAAAATCTATGTGCCTTCAAGGGAACGGAGATGGGAATCAATCTGTCTCTCCATGACGACGTGGTGGTACATGTGCTTCTCTAAACCAGTCCTGCTTTGTTCATCTGAGCCCAGTTAAATTAAGGACACATTCACATTTGTAATGCAATTAAAATCACACTTTAGCTGATGTTCCATTTTATGTTGATTTTTTTCAAACATGTGAATCTGGTTACTGGAGATTTCTGGTTTATTCACTGAAGAAAATAATTGACGGTGTATATCTTAGTGTCTGGTAGTGTGCAGGAATTTCAGTGGTAATCAGTAACCCATAGAAAAGATGATGGGGTAATTTCAGCATTTGTTTCACTTTGTAGGCTTGAAATAACTAGCAAACGAAATTCTATTTAAGTGCAAGTAACCTGAATGTAAAGGGACATGTTTTGTCAATTAGTCAGATTACTTGTGTGTATCCGTGAGTCCTCTGTTCCTATGGAAAGATGTTTCATTAATAAACATTATATTTACACATTTAGCAGACACTTTTACCAAAGCAACTTGCAACATTTCACATACATGTTACAACAACCTTGCGCTGGGTGTCTTACTCAGAGACACACCTGGTGGCTGGGCTGGGATTCAGACCAGGAGACTCCTGCATCCCAGCCTGATGGTCTACCCATTGAGCCACCAGGCCACTAAACAAGTTTTAGGCCATTTTTGCCCCCCACAATAAAAATAAAGGAGTCCTCTCCTGTTTGGTGCTCTGCCCACAGCTGGCATGCTCTGCAGCAGCTCATGCGGCCAATATCAAAAAATGGCCCTGATACCAAAGAGCTACTAGTACATGAAATTTGTTTGGGGCAGTAAGTGTACAATTCTGGGTACAACCTGGATGGGATGCCAACTGAGTGCAGGGTTGTGTCATATATACACACCCCTCTGCAGCCCACACAGGGCAGAGGACACACCCTATACAGACACACAGGGCAGGATGAACACAGCCGTGAGTGCCGTCTATCAGCATTTAGCGGTTCACATTCATTATTGCAAAATAAAATCTGTTTCTCAAGACTGTGTTAGAAAACCTATGCATTATATTTATAAATTAAGTAGACACAGAAACTTTTGAATTTATCAAACGTGTACAGGCAGGTCATATGCACAACTGAAAGTTAGAAAGTCAGAAACTGTGATATTATTCTCTTTGCTTTTGTAAAGTTGTGATAATCTGAATACTGTACAGAAATTCTTATATTATACAGGAGGTATAAGAATTGTTTGCACCCCTCATAGGGAATGCATTAAAAATACAGCAAAAAATAATAATTATAAATAATACCAAGTATAGAAATAAACTCAAGGCCAATATGCAAAAAATTGTAGCTCATTAATGTCCCAATGGAACTAACAAAACCACACATTCAACAGTAACTGAGCAATACATGAAATTCTGATAGAATATCCAAAGTTTTATTTTTGTTTCCACCTCTCTGGTTTGCAGTGGGAAAAAAAGGATGCACTTAATAATGACATGTACGATTTGGTTTGAAATTTATGTTTTAATGGGATATTTTTGATGCTTTTTACTGTATTGACGCCATCATAAATGATTTGTTAAGAAGGCTCTCTACTTGGAATCCCTGGTGTCAGCCTCAAATGCATTATGAAAGTATAATTATCTCAAGGCCACTCGTCATCTTGTCCTGCTCCACTTGTTTTCTGCTGTCCCTCTTTAGGCTGAATCCAGGCTGTCCTGCTCAGAGCTGCCCTCAGACGCCTCTCTAACCAGCCCTTCCCAAGTCACCAGTCGGCGCACCAGTAGCTGCAGTGCTACCGTGCCAACAAAACATGGGTAAATTTAACGTTTTCTTAAAAATGACAAAAGACAACTTACATAGTGGTGTCATTGTAGTGTAGTATCTTGTAGACATACCTTGAAAGGAACATGTTTCATTGAGAACAACTTGTTTTATAAATTCAATGTCCTTAGATTTTATATGTAAAATCATCAGTACTGACATGGGGAAGGTACCTGGATCCTGTTGTTCAAGGTTACTCCAACTTTAATACCTGTATGCATATTTATGTACTGACTACTGATCATTGTAAAAAAAATAATTTAAAAAATCCCGAGGCACTACCAAGACTGCCCGGAGATATAACCTCCCCAATGCATCCTGGGCCTACCCCAAAGTCTCCATCCAGTGGGATGTGCCCAGAAAAGCGCCAGCACAGCAGCATCCTTCCAGAGGATGCCTTTATTAAGTGACAGAACCAAATCAGCTGCTCCTTCTCAATCCAGAGGCGCACTGACCCTGCCCCATTCCTGAGCTCCTCATCCTGTCATGCACAGTAACCAGGACAACCTGCAGGGACACCTCATTTTAGCAACTTCTGCTTGTGATCTTATTCTTTCGGTCACTACCTTAAGTTCATGGCCATAGGTGAGGATGGGGAAGCAGACTGACTGACTGAGAGCCCTGCTTTACACGTAGCTCTCTCTACGCGATGCCAAGGTAGCGTAATGTCTGCAGAACTGCTGATGTCGGTTCAGTCTGTCTGTCAATTTCACGGTCCTTTTTCCCAACACTTGTGAATGAGACCCCAAACTCCTTCACTTGAGGTAGTCCCTCCCCGTCCCCCGAAGAGAGCAAGCCATGCTTTTCTGAGAGAGGACCCTGGCCTCTGATTTCGGGGTGCTATATTAATAGGCTAAGGAAGCTCCAACCATTATGAACACTAGTGTATACACTACTTATCACAAAGTACATAAAAGAAGTACATATTCAGTTAAATAACATCTTTTTTTACAGTCACAGTGTCATTCTTTTCTTTAAAATGTCTTAAAATATTCTTCAAATTATACTGTTGTAAATTCTTACTCAAAACTTCAAAACTTGTGCAGATGGATAGCTGCTTATGTCTATCAATGTGACCCCATAATTATTGTAAGCATATAATTATTCACACAGCAGTGAAAATTGCATCCTTTCAGAGTGAAAAACTTTCACCTCCTTAAGCACAATTGAAGTTGTCTGCCTTAAATGATTAGTACACAAAGGTTGTCACAACTAGCAGCTGTGGACATGCTGAAGACTCAGGAAGAAACACTTTAACCTGTGTTCCTGCATTGGTGCTAGCGTACGTTTATCGCTCACTTCACCTGTTGATTTTTCTTTTGGAATGCGGGGCTCTGTAACACAATTCAGGAAGCTATTGGCACCATAATGGGTACACCCTGCATGGCACACTGCCCAGAACAATTCATGTTGTCTTTAGACTAAAAGAAACATGCACAATCACAAAGAGAACATACAGACCTCACTTTGTTCTTTCTCACACATTACCGAGAGTCTAGCGTGAACCCGTGACCCTGAAGGAGTGAAGCAGCAGCACAGCCATCCTGGTAGTATTCATTCAACCAGTCATTAATTAATGATTTTCATTCATTCATTTTCCAACTGCATATCTGAGTTAGCCTGGCGTTTATCCCAGGCGATGCAGGTCGAACACGAGGTACACCCTGACTGGATGGCGTGCCCACTGTAAGGTACTAACTCGTGATCAGATTCACACAATTTTAGTGTTGCCAATTCACCTGGACAAAACGTCTGTTGAATGTGGAAAAAGCTGAGTATTCATGCATGGAGAGAACATGCCCATTTTACAAATGTAGTAGGAAAGGGCTGGATCTGAGCTTCTCAAAAAAAAAATAAAAAAAAATACAAATCTCCCGTTACAATGTGCCTCTAACTGCAGAATCAGAGCAGGAAATATCATAAAAAGAGGCATGGTGTTTAACTCATATCAGTAATCATTAATTGTATTCAAATCATAATAATTATTAAAACAAACAGGTGCCAATGACAAGCAATGCTTAATCAGGAGCAATGATTTAAGAGATTACTTGCATTAACAAGAAATGTATTAAAACATCACAACTATACCATAACTTGAAAATTAAGAAGCAACATCAGTAAGTCATTGACACGCTTTTTAAATTCCTATTAAAAATGAATAAAGCTTGATGAGAATTTTAAGACTGACACAGTGATAAGTGGAAAAAGTCAACAGTGTTTATTTCAGGTCAAAGTGCAACTAAAAGCAGAAATTGTCTGAAACAAAAGCATGCTTAGCAGCACTGTTACTGAGAAGTGTCTGACTGTGGAATAATCACTGGTGTCAGGTGGGCTGCTTTCAGTATCTGAGAAACTGCTGATCTTACACAAAAGCTGTACAGCAGAGTTTACTGAAAATGTGTAAAAACATGCATTACATGCGAATGTTGTGGTCACAAATGCAGTGTCAATAAGAGAGGTCAGAGGAGAAAGGCCAAATTAGCGAAAACTGACAGGGAGGCAAACTCAACTGAAATAACTACATGTTGCTTAGTGTTGTCTAGAAGAGCATGTCTGAATGCACAGCGTGTTTGAGCTGGACTACAGCAGCAGAAGACCTCACTAGGGGTCACTGCTGTCATCTGAGAACAACAACATAGTGCCACAGTGGATCACTAAAGATGGACATTTGAATTCAAGATGTTATATTTATTATATTAAGTAGCAGCCTTTATACCAAACAAATGTATTTGTTTATATGTAATTGAATATTGTTGCACCAGGAGGTGGAGTTTCCTTGAATATCTATCATGCTGTGTTTGTTTTTTTTATGTGTGGGGGGTTCATTTTATTGTTCTACTCTTACTTTACTTACAATCATATCTTTCATGTTTTTATTGTCTCTGCCATATTTTTGTTGAACAATCTAGTTTTTCACTTTGCCATGAAAGGAGTTGAAAACATTATTTACAATCAGTTCAACAGCCTTTATAAAGACTGCCATAAAAGCCCGATTACCACAAACTCTACTCACAACCACATTACCTCTCACAGTTTGTTCACTGCTGTGATATATTTCATTCTGTGTCTCTTCAAAATATCTAACATTTGCTTGTTCAGAAATGCAGTTTGCACCAAAATAGTGGTTCAAAAACCAGGAGCTTAAAAGACAATTAATGCATGTTTAGCTGGCATTTGTAATGTTTGTACAAATTTTCAAATCCCGCACCTGCATCTCTGTTGTCTTGTGTATGAACATATTAATAACAGGGAAGTCATATTATAATTGATTGTATTGCTTATTAATTTTTCAGTGGATCAAGTTGTATGAGAACTTCTTTTCTTTTTCCATGGTAAAGATCTTTTCTCATAATGCCCTCTGGAAGGTTTGTGGCAGGAGTCATCAAACAGGAGCGATTTCCTGCCTTTGAGAAGATCTTGTGGAGGGTATTTCATGGGAATTTTGTCCTGAGACATGCTGAAATGAAATATGCAGAGGACTTAAAGCTGATAGTAAGAGAAATTTTTATGTTTTTTTACATGTATTGTTTTTATCTATTACAGAGTGGTGGTTTTACAGAAGAATGCATGATGAGTCTGGTGTCTCATATAACATCTGTATACCAATATTGAACTTCAGACTGTTTATTTTTCAGAGCAGTCAGAAGAAACAAGAACAGTTAATCCTTGTCAGTTCAACATGTTAATTGACTTAATGTTTAAAATATATAAAGCGTCAGCTCTCAAGGAGTGAAATATATAGTCATTACAGATAATGGACAACATAGATGATCTAACTGCTTCCAGTTATGCATCACTGTAGAAGGCGTAATGTGAGCACAGAGTCTGTTCATTGTCCTCTTTTCTTAATAGCTTAATATTTCTCTCAGAATTTGGTGGACATGAGCTTCTGCCAACATCTGACAGAGACCCTACAATTTTTTTGTGAAATTAATCTGAATTAAGCAAAACTATGACAATCTGAACATGTGCATAAGAACATAATCCAGGATATGGTATTAGTAATATTTCAAAGAGCCAGTGGAAAGAGGAAATTAAATGTGTGGGGAAGGCTTTTGCATTGAATTTCTCTAAGTCTGTTCTATGTGTTTTCAGAGTTTGATTTTAACAACCTTTTCTAGCAATAGTTAGAAATGTATGTTATCTTAATGAAATGGCCTATGTGCTGTATGTGAGTATTGGGTCAGTCTGTACCCAACAAGCCTGTTTGTCGTCAGAGTTTTAATGGATATGTGATTGTGGATGGATCGTGTTGTGGACTAACAGGAGTAAATATGGATTTCCTGTCACTCTGTTGATAAAGAGCTGCTGTGATATTGCACATTGACAGAAATTAATTTACATGTGCAGTGAGGGACTTCTCTAAATTGCAAGCATACTTCTTTGCCAACATGATGATGTGGGAAATTTAGATAGCTAAAAATAATTGCATGTGGGTGTCTCACATTAGTCAAGGGATTAAAAAAATACCAACAACAGAACTGAGAGTTAATGAAGTGTGTAATACAGCAGTTTGTAAAACAGGAATACTGTCAGCCTGGGGTGGAGTACCCAATCATGGAGCAGGGAATACTGTCAGCCTGGGGTGGAGTACACAATCACAGAGCAGGGAATACCCAATCACAGAGCAGGGGATACTGTCAGCC
>JABJVR010003455.1:0-53159 GCA_025773905.1 Chitala chitala | reverse complement strand
AGAAAACCCACAAAGCACAGGGAGAACATGCAAACTCCACGCACACAGACCCAAGGCGGGAATTGAACCCCAGGCCTGGAAGGGCACGGCGACAGGGCTAACCACCACACCACCATGCCACTGACTGCAAAACGCTTATTTTGAAAATATTTTAATAAACTGGCACTTATACATGTACAGTAAATAAATATTAAGTAAACTACAAGTCCAACAACACAGCAGGCTAGCTGAGAACTGGACACTAACCACGTGACGCTAACTCAGAACAAGCCTTCCATACGTAGGACGTCGGCTCCACATGCAGATGCTGCGATTGATTACAGCAGCACGCTTGCCTGAAACCAGTCAGCCTGCGCTGCCAACACACGTTACTGCAGCTATACGATTTTAAACAAATACTTACCTTTCAGTATCTTTGTATTTGTTAATGATCAGTTAGCATGTTTTTTTCTTTTCAAAGTGAGTCAACAAGGTGATACATGGCCCACTTTATTTTGTCAAAATATTTCATCAAGCTCAGTGCTGGTGATTTAGTTTTTTTTTAACTGTTAAGTTTTGTAATAAACGTGTTTTAATAATAAAAATTTACAATACAATAATAAACAAAGGATATATATACAGTATATATATATATCCTTTGTTTATTATTCCTTCCATCCATTTTCATACTGCTCATCCCATGTATGGTCACAGGGGCCTGGAGCCTATGCCAGGCCAAGGACACAAGGCAGGGGACACCCTGGACAGGACACCACAACATCACAGGGCATAGTCACAGACATACTCACAAACCAAATTACACACTATGGGTATGAAACATCAGTTCATGAAACCCCATGAAGCATCAGTCATTCTACAAAGCAGGTCTTTGGACTGTGGGAGGAAAGTGGTGTAAGTGGAGGAAACCCATGAAGAAGGGGGAGATCACATAAACTCCATGCACAGAAGGCAAAGGTACAGTTTAAACCCCCAACCGTGGAGGTGCAGGGCAACAGTGCTAGCCACCGCCCCCCCACCCAACCCCAGATTTTGTTTATAACTCTTGTTTTTAATATAAATAAGCATAACGTGGAAAAATACATTTTAAAGTCTTAGATCATCCATATATAATATGACTGATCCTTCACTGTTCCTACTTAGAAATAAAACAGCGGTCACATATTCTCAGTAAAGACAACAGTTTAGTCCAGCTCTGTCCGTCACCAACGTGCCACCATTGATTACTTATCACAAGCTAAACCACCAGTGCAGGTTCTTTTAGCTCCTTTTGGGATGATTGCTGTAATTTCTGGGCGTATTACTGCAGAGAATGGATGCATGGCTGCCTCACTCAGACATGCATAGCAGATTGACTCTGCACTGTGAAAGACACTTACAGGTCACCGTGATAAATATCGCAAACACCAGCTGAGTCTCGTCTCAGCAAATTACACTTTCTTCCTGGATCTGCTAAAATATCTCCAGTGGTGCTCTTGACAGGACCAGCTTTAAAGAGAAACTGGTGCTGCATGCACAGGAGTGTTCAGTTTCTCTTGCCTTCTGAAAACCGCAGGGTATCCTTCTGCTTCAGGGGACATGAAGCAGCTTAAGCAGATGCAGTTTCACTTTGCACAGATATTGCATGTTTGCTCGTGGCATGCAGTGTGTAATATATGTATGTTAGGCTGTGTGCTGACTCACCTTCCTCCCTGTCTCGCTCACTGGACAGGTGGAGTTACCCAGAGTCAGGGGCATAAGCTGGCATAGTCCACTAGTGGACTCTGACCCAGTCACAGGACACTGACACCCAAACATAGACTCACCAAGTGCAACGTGAGGTGCCCATTCCTAATAGCAAGTCTTTCATTGTGGGAGGAAACAGGAGCACCCAGAGGAATCCCACGCAAATGCTGAGACAGGATGTTAATGTTTGCTTTGCTTCCAAACCTGGAACTAAGGTGATGGAGTTACCCACAGACACGCCATACCTTTGCAGTGTCTTATCTCAGTCGTGTCTCGTGATGGTTTCAGAGCTTCTCTCCTGTATACATTACTAGCTGTTCCACAGGAAAATCAGAGGTAGAGCCTGAGAAGGAAACACACTGCCCCCATATGGCCAAAGGCAGAAGTCCGCCCCAAGGAAGTGGACTGTGCAGTTCAGTCACCTAAAGGGATGAAAATTATCCAATTACTTTGTGGGTAAACCCAGAGTTTTAAAATACACTGAATCCCTAGCTGTTTTTCTCCTGGTGTGGGTGTGGGTGTGTGTGTGTGTGTGTGTGTGTGTGTGTGTGTGTGTGTGAATGCTTTCCTGTTTTCATAATGACCAATATCTCCACAAAGATGCCAAATCCGGAACAAAAAATATATTGTCTCACCACAAAATAATCCGTAAATTTAAGCATCACCTGCATAAAAATTGAAGTTTGAAATGCCTTGTTTATTAGTTTTCTGTAAGTGCACCTGTGCGTGGCAAAAAGTGTCATTTTGGAGTGAAAGTGCATAAGGAACAGGAGGAACAGCTGCCAGGGAAGCTGTGATGCCGACAGCATCTTTTTACAAGCACATTTATTGATGAAAGGCAATTAAATAGCCTTCTCCTTGCTGATATGAACAGAGAGAAGACCTCCCGCAATGCTCAGCTCCGAGTCACTGACCCGCAGAGTACCGATCGTTCAGGATGTGGTCCTGCCTCGAGTCGTGTGCTGAGCAAACGATGGCAATAAATACTTTATGGGTGCGTACATTACTGATTCCAGAATTAACTGGACATCTGGATAAGATGAAGGTGCTGCCAGCCTCTCAGCAGAAACTGCTCAGGAGACATTCTTCTCTGCCTACATTAAGACCACATTTAACACATTCCCAGGTGCTATTAGCAGTGACAGGAGCTGCTAACGCATTGATAAGAAATGCATGTATCCATCGGCATTTATGCAGACTGATTTCTGAGCCAGCCTGACCTGTTTCAGCAGACAGGGTAGCATGTAAATACCCGCTTGGAACTTTTTCAACAGCCAGGAAACAAAACGCATTGTTGAACAAAACAACTACACTGTCTTCTATTCAAATGTATTTAATATGCATAATTTGGTCATATTCAGTAATGCATCATTTAGGTGTGACCAAATTCATATTCAGTGATGTTTTTTTCTCTTTCAATATCCTGTGGGATTCTCATGATGTTTAGTGACATTTGTGAATCGAGAGAAATACTAACAGGGTTCGCCTTACATGAATGACGAAGCCAATCATTAGCATTAAAGAAAGGGAAACATGTTCTATAGCCAAGGATGTGAGATACATACAAGGACTTTGTTGTCTGCATTTAACCCATCCCTGTGGGGGGAGCATCCTGACACCCTACCTGCTGAGCCACCAGGCCACTGACTTACTGTGACATCAAACACATCCCAAATGTATTTTCATAATGTCAAAGGTAATGTCACCCTCCTTGTCACAGACAGCAAACAGGCTTTGCTGGCAATATTAGACCGCTGAAAGTTCATAATGCCTCTTTCAAGTTAAAAATGGAACTACTGTACAGTCCTGTTGTATCTGCACACACCTTATATACACAATGCCCATAACTGCTGATATACAAAAAATTCTGCTTGAAAACAGAGGCCAAAGAGGTGAGGAGACAGCTTTATTTTTCTCATCCTGGCCTTGAGGAAGGTGGGTAAGTACTACACTGACACCACTGTCTGTAGCCTCTGCCCTGTGGAAAAGACCCTGTTAACCAATAGTCACTTTACTTGAGACACCAGAGAGGGGATCGTGTTAAATGAGGACAGAGAAGTAGGAACCCAAATGGGCTAAACGTTCAGCACCCCAACAATATAATTAGGGAGGCTAATCAATTTATTCTGCATATGTTGTGCTGTGCTTTTTATTTAAAGTGTGAAATTAAAAATTTAACTTGCACGCAATAAATGAATCTGATCCATTAACAAAACCAAAGTTCATTAGGTGTTACTGAGTCTGTCATGATCATTGAAAACCATGGAAATTCATTAGTTAATTTTCCCAAGTCAGGGTCAAAAGAGGGTGTTGGGGGAAGGATGGGGGCAGAGCTAAAAAGGCAGCACGGTACTCAAAATAGAATATGTCCTGGATAAGGGCCAGCCCACCACATTGCACAAAGCCCTAGCCAAGCCCACCCCACGTCCAAACACTGATGAGCGATGGAATTGTATTCATGACCCTGAAGGTTTGAGATGCCAGAGCCACCTGCTAAGCTACCATACTTCACACCATCTACACTCATTCATAAATCACACATCCAGACTAGGAATTACAAATATGTGGAAGTGGTAAAAATTCACCACTGCAGGAATGACTAATGTAGCACAGTTAAGTGCAGCATAAAATCACATGACTGTCAGCACGATACAAAAAACAAAATCCATGTATGCATATGGATTGAAATGTCACTAAAATTACATTTCCAAGCCAGAAGTTCTGTTTGTTTTTAGTTTCCTTTTTCATTTGTTTGTTCAGTTGACTGGTTGGTTGGTTATTAGGGTCCCTTTAATCATAATCTCTTATGTTATATATTTATATACAACAAACACTAAGGGCCTGTAAGAAGTTTGCCTGGCAGAGAGAGATAGAGTCTTCACAGGACCTGCTTTAATTAGTCCGCTGTTTAACAGAGTGCAGTTCATCAAAGGAGTCATAGAGGAAACGGCTGGGGTGTCTTCCTGCTCATTCCAGCGCCAGCTGTCCCTTACCTGTGCAGAGCCTTTCAGGTGGGCCGTGCTCTATGATATTAGTCATGATTATGATGCTTTAAAAGCGACTTACAAGGCAAGACTGCCCGAGGGCTAGACAATGTTCTCCTTCTCTGCTACAGATACCTTGAGCTGTCACAAAAGCACAGGTTGTGACTGGTGCAGAGGCTTTCTTTTTTTACATACTAAAGGGTTGAAAACATCTATGGAAGTTGAAGAACGCTTGTGCGACATGTACCAGCTACTAATTTTGAAAGATGTGGATTTTGATCTTTCTCTCGGGCTCCAGTCTCGCCCTGATCTCACTACCTGGATGTGATTATCACCTGTTACTTCTGTCTGGAGAGCCTAAGGCAACGTGTGCTCAGGTTGAGATGTCTGTTCCTCTTTTGATGTGACACAAATTTAGCACAGGTGGGTTTGTACAAGCACACAATTGCATGTTGCTGAAGGCCTTGCGCTTGGCGGTTTGCCTCTTGTAGATTGGAGAGACCTGAATCCGAAATCTTCCCTTTCATTTGCATATAGCCGCACAGAGAGTACACTTGTGAAACCTCTTTACTTATGGTAAATTAAATAATGTATTTTGATTTTCCATCAGCAGAGGTCCTTATCTGAAGTCTAGGAAGAGTGCCATTCAGAAACTGTGACATGTGAATAATCCTGAAATGAACAAACTGGTTTTCGGTGTAGCCACAGGGGTAAAATTTGACATAATGTGCACAAACTGAAGAGACTGTATCAAAAAATGTTACCTGTCATTTGTATTTTTTACCTTGCTTCAGAAGTTTATCTACATATTATACATACGATAAAGAATTTCCTGACATCTTTTCAGGATGTGAGTTGGCCAAGACAGCAACTTTCACAGTTAAATGGTTGTGTGTGTGTTTGTCTTGATTTCTGCATAGCAGCAAAATTCAACATAATGTAAATGAGTATTACACAGGGTTTGCATTATATGTCAGCTTTTTTAATTGTTTGATAAGTCAAAATTGTTAACATTCCTTAATTTTCAGATCACGTACTGCAGCCAGTGTTACAGAGGAGCTGGGAGTCTATTCCAGGCAACACAAGGCGTGACACAGGACATACCTCAAATGTAGCACCAGACCATTGCAATTTTCTAACATTTAAGGCAAATTGGAGGCACCAGTTCACCAGAGCTGCATGTCTATAGATGTTCTGGGGTATCTGGGGCACCCAAAGTAAGCCCACACATGGCTGAGGGAACAAACCCACAACCTCACTGGTGTGATGCAACAACCTCTGCGTTTAGGTAAAGCAAGTAAAAGAAGAGTGAGAAAAAAAGCACCGTTTGACACTTTCTTAATAGAAAATTCAAATTTGAAATGAGTACGACTGGTGACGGGGGTAACCTCCCTCGGCATATGGTTACAGGGCACTATGCTAACATTAGCGGTGCTATTCAAAACCGGCTACTGCGGTCTGAAAAAACAGGAAGATCGTGAGTGAGTCTTGACAGTCGGATCTTGTCTTTATTACATCCATTTTCTGAAGGAGGAGGCCAGTACTGTGATATTCTCCAGACGACCTTCACCCACCTGCCATTTCCTCACTTCAATCTACAGCTTCATATATGCAGCGCAGCACCAGTCATGTCTGTTCTTAGTAGTACACAGCCAGTGCTGACGGGAAATAAGGCAGGTACCGGGCGTTTATTTGTCCTTAATTGTGCATAATTTTTTCCCAATTAACTTGCCCTTTCTGAATGCTCTTAACATGAAGAAAGCCTGGTGTAAATGAATAAATATGATTGTGATCGTAAATTAAAAGCATTTTCTGTTGCATTTTGTGTCATTTCTCAAAATCTCACCAATGGGAGAATGTTTACGAGGCTGATGGCAAGTGTTGCCTAAAGTATCAGTGCAATATTTACTAACATTACCACGAAAATGTGAAGGGGTGGGTTTTAGCAGAGAATGAAAATTAATAAATGTGACAAATGATAACAGTGAAAAAGCATCCATTAAACAGCCTGAGGCCTCACGTAGCATTTGTTCCAGTAGAGTGACAGCCTGGTTCACTGGGTAATGTCTTCTGTCCAAAGCGGCGGTCATTGATTACACAGAGCTCCTTGGGGCAGTTTGTTTAGATAATATCATGCTGCCCTCTGCTGGATGTAAAGAAAATGGCAACAAAAGGCCCAACCTGCTGGGTTTTTCTGAGTTATCCTTCAGGCAAAAGGACTAACAACATTACAACATCCTGGGTCCCCTTTTTCAGAGCATGTCTTTTTTTAAAGTTCCTTATCATTTGTCCTTTGGAGGCTAAGTCAAGGTCTGGAACCAGCTTATAATGGAAATCCCTAAATGGACTGACTGGAAATTCACATGGTCAGGAGCCATTGCCTTTTAACTACCATAAGATTGGCAAAATGACAGAAATCAAGCCGACCTAAGTGCAGTATAAACCCCTTATTCTGATTTATAGCAGGGTAGTAAGGCAGACACTTGTGGAACACAGTAAATTCATTATCTGAGTAGCAAAAGCAGAACAGTCCCCATTGGTGGTGTACGACAGGGTAAACTTGCTTCTGTAAGATGACGTGAGGACGTACATAATGCAGATAGCGCTGTCACGGTATAATAGACATAAAGATTTCAAACAACACTATCAATGTGGCCTTCTGTGCAGCACCACAGCTCTTACTGGACTTTGGAGCTCCATAAAGGCTCGATCTCACAGCCCCATGGGGAATGGTGCCAATGGTGCCTGCTCCCAGGCCTCAGAATTAAAGCAGGTTGAAGTACAGAAAGGAGTGTGTTCAAACCCTGGCCTACTTCTGAAGAACTTTCCACAATATAACTAGGGTATAAGTGCCAGAATGATGCCCAATGCAGAACCAAATTATGTTGGAATGTTTTTAAATATACAAAGTGCAGCTGCATGCTCACTTAATAAAGGCATGAAAATTCCACCCATCCATTCACTATACCACCTTATCCAGTTCAGGGTCACAGGAAGCCTGAAGCCCATTTCAGGAGGCACAGGGCATGGCACACCCTGGGCAGGGCACCAACCCCCCACAGGGCACACGCACACACTATGGGTAAGCACCAATCAACCTAATTTGCATGTTTGTGGATCTTGGGAGGAAACTGAAGAACTCAGAGAAAACTCATCAAGCATAGGAAGAACATGCAAACTCCACACACACACAGACCCAAGGTGGGAGTCAAACCCTGAGCCCAGAAGTGGGAGGCCATGATATTAACCACCACATCGCCATGCCACCAATTCCTTCAAAGCGAAATATTTAACAGTCTTAGTTAATCAAAGTGGTTGATTATACTATCAATTAATTATGCATTAAATTTACTACGAAAAATACTAACAAATACATTAGAAGCAGAAATAGGGGCAAGATAAATGAAGTGATGAAAAAAGACGATTGTGTAAATTGTACACGTGGTGTAGTTGGTGAGACTGTAATTTGAACAATACTTAGGACAGTCCACAAATTCTACTGTCGCAGAGTTGTGTCAAGGTGAGGTCAGTAGGTGATACGCTTCTGTAAAAAAAAAAAAATTACAACTGTCTGCAGTTACATGCTGATTTTTCTGATGTTGGCCATCTGTGCTCGTCAATTCAAGGAAGTCAGTGAGTGTTCAAGTGGCAGATGTCACACCGTCTTATAAAACAGGTCCAGCCATCCAAGTCTGAACCTGATTTTATCTTAAACTAGAGAGCAGCAAGTGTATTAGTTCTCTGATAAGCTTTAGGTTTCATCAGTCCCATAGTGGTTGGTACAACAATCCAAGACCAAAAACTTTATCTCAGCCATTAATTATAACTACACCCCACCTTTACACAGCATATGATGAGGTGGAAGACATCTAAACCCTTGAGCCCCCTCCCCAATGGCACCCAGTCCTGCCATTTACCAGAGCAGGCCAGTTCAGTGAAGGTGCTGAGGACATCAGATACTGGAACCTGTATAGAGGAACAGCTATTACACCATGAACATGATGCACATGTTTTTAAACATAATTCATATTATATATAACATACCTTTCCTGTATTTTACATACTGTGTCTATGTGTGTGTGTGTGTGTGTGTGTGTGTGTGTGTGTGTGTGTGTGTGTATAATGTACTGTACACATGTCCTACAAGCCAATTACTCCCTAAATGACAAAATTATAAATCATGTAAATAAAGAAAAAACAAATTGTGGGTTCAGCGTGTTTGGTTTAACACATCACTAGAAATTATTTGAAATATGCTGATAACATAAAGTGAGTCTGTTACAGCACAGATTTGTTGGATGGAACATCATTGGCCAAAAGATTAACCATTAACCTAACGGGGAAGTCATCCCACTATGGCATCCGATTCAACGTCATAAGACATTATTACCTTCACATTTTTTCCCAAAGCATATTCAGTCAGGGCAACTGAGGTGATTTATGTAGTCATTCAGAAAACACAATTCAAGGAAATTATGATTTGTGGTAGTTTGCTCATGTGAAGATTACAGAGAAAACACTTATTCATCAACATATTCTACTCCCTGAAGGCTGCAAAAAAAAAAAGAAAAAATCAAGAAACAGAAGATCTGCTGAAGTAGTGGGACTGACAGTCTCCAGGGTTACCTCACCTCTTGTCAGGAACAGAACTGGAGTCTTGAAACATTCAACGTCAAACTTACAGGGCAGTACAGCTTTGTCAGCATGTAGTCTTGGATCTTGTGATGCAAAACAGCAGTATTGATCCAACACTTTCTTTTGTCACAAACCATTACCCAAAAACACAGAGCCATGGGTCTACAGCTACAAGGCAGGACATAGTACCTTTGTCCCATTGTGTACTGCCTTGGTGTCTGCATACCTGGTAAGCCAGTCATATCAGTGGTAGTTAGCCCCACCTCCCCATATGTCTGAGGCAGGTTTTATGGGGCCTTCAAAACACCAGGGAACACTCCACTCCTTCCCATAAAAGTGTCAATCGGCAGCAAGAAGAGGGCACAGGGCTGAAGGAAGACTGATGTACAGGTACGAATAGCAAAACACGTTTCCTGCACCTCGACCAACGCCATGCTGGGGTCACTGTGGTACCTGGTGGCTGTTGCATACCTGCCTAATGCAAGTGCCTATCCCAGGTGAGTGAATCCATGCAGCACTGTCACTGGCGTCAGAACCACAAAAGCAATAACCACGTTTACTCGTGACTCCCGTAACATTCTGTTCCCACGTTTTTTTGCATAGCCATGTACTTATGGAGGCAGAAATATCTCCTGTATATTTGATCACATGTTGCTTTACTCGTTTTTCCTCAGGAACAAGATCAGTGACATTCAGTCAGCTGTAACCCTTCCGAGCTGGAAACAAAATGGAGGTATATCTATACTTGAGGAAAATCAGAGCACAGCTGTATTTAAAAATGTCAGTTAGTGTGGAATATAACAAATAGGTTGTAGAGGATTCAACATTGTTTTATATGTTTTATTACTGTGAAACACATTTGATTTCTAATGTTTTTCAGAAATGTAAAATAAGGTCTCAGTTCTATTCACAGCACTCATTAAACCACAGAGTTTGATACTACCAATTTCGTGCTAGAATAACCAAGGACAGACACAACCCTCATGACATGCCTCAGATGACCTTGGTTTTTTAACCTTTCCAGTCCAATTTGCTGTCCTTATTTTCATGCCACCTTCTTTAAACTAATTAATTTCATGCTTTTTTTCTAAGATTATTTAACAAAGTGCACCTTTAATGGCGATCAGCCCCTGCATTGTGGGTGGACGCCTGAGACACAGTCAAGGACAGGGTCCAGACAAGCTATTTTTCCTACCTTTCTTACTAAGCAGTCATTAGTGCAATTATAGCTTCTCTCAGTGCAATAAAACTGTAGCTATGAAGGTAGAACTCTTAGCAAGAAAGCCATACAATGCACCTTTTACGAGACTGATAATGAAACGGTCACTTATTATGCTGTTATTCTTTTATTATTAATTACTGCTGTGAAAGCAGTCCATAATCTCTTTGTGAAGTATTTCGCCCAGTAAAACTGAACTTTCAACTTTGCATGATGCCAGTTTTTAACCAGGTGTTTTTGAACACTGAGCCACTGACCAGAAAAGCAACACACACTGGAGTAAGACAAACGGCCAGCGAATTGGGCTGACGAAAGCCATGCTGTTACCGTGATGCAATGTTCCTCTGATGATTGTATTAAGGAGAGCCGTTCATGAGTTAGATGGCCTTTTTCTCCATCTAGGGGAGATTCATCTCTTTCAAGAGATCAGCCAGTCTGGAGACACACGGCTGACGAGCGGATTCCTCAATGTCTCGGGTGACACCTGCGTGGAGTTCTGGTTCCACAAGCCGGGCCCAAACAGCACTGATGTTAAAATGCTGATAATTGATACCATTGGGGAAAGAGAGCTCTGGAACTCCCGAGGCAGCGTAGGATCTGCCTGGCAACAAGTGCTTGTTCCTTTGATCTATAATGAAGACGCCATCATACAAGTAAACCCCCACCTCCCTTATCTTCCTACCCCATAGATGCTGGTCACTGAGTCAGCTGGCACAGCAATTCAAACTACAGTGAGAGCACAGCTTTAAACACTTCAGAGCCTTCTTATTAAGTACCCCTTCAGAGCATGGTCTACTCTAAAAATAAAGCTAATTTTCCTTTTAATATAATTTCAGTAGCTAGTTTACCTTATAGCTAATGTATTTTAATACACTTTGACAACACCTTTGGCTGAACTATGGTCTGTCTACCTTTCTTGGCAGGTGGTATTTGAGGCCATGCAGGAAGTGCCGGCAGATGAATATACAGCTATTGACAATGTGCAAGTCAGACGGGGCTTGTGTGGTAAGTTCAAATGACACTCTGCTCTCTTAAAGCTTAGGCTCTTTGGTTTGTTGAAGAGCAGCATACCTGCTTTTTCATTCTTTGTAGTAGTACAGGTCAAAACATGAATTAAACCCTTTGTAGAATATTCATATACACTACTAACCCTATGTGGGATGTTGTGAATTTCATGTCTATAACCTCCACCCACACTTTGTCAGTTGTGGTTTTTAGCTGCTCCTTTTCGATGAGTGCTTTACAGGGTTCTCTTATGGGTAATGGACCAGGGGAACCATGTACCCGGGGCTCAGAGTTCTGGGCCGACGGCTCCTGCAGCACCCGCTGCACATGCTCCAGACGCGGCCTCCGCTGCTACCCCGCCTCCTGCCCAGAGGACCACACCTGTGAGGTGAACAACGGCACACTGGGCTGCTGGCCCTCCTCCACCTCTGGCACATGCAGTGTTTATTCTGAAGCTCGCTACGCCACTTTTGA
The DNA here is from genome assembly GCA_025773905.1 of Chitala chitala. Taxonomy (NCBI): domain Eukaryota; kingdom Metazoa; phylum Chordata; class Actinopteri; order Osteoglossiformes; family Notopteridae; genus Chitala; species Chitala chitala. The sequence continues at coordinate 41,120 of JABJVR010003455.1, read as the reverse complement.
CGGGGCTGGCTTCCGCTTCGAGGGCCCCTGCACCTACATCCTGGCGAAGGTGTGCAGCGACTCTCCAGATCTCCCCTATTTCAGCGTCGAAGCTGAGAACAAGCAGGGAGTCAACGAGTCGTCCTCCATCATCCAACAGGTCAACATTGATCTGTACGGACTTAGGATCTCTATGCTGCGCAAGGAGCAAAACAAAGTTATAGTAAGTTTGCCTTTGTGTCTGTCTCAGTGTATGGCCTCATCATAAAAATAACATCCGTGCAAGATGGGACAAAGCCAAAGGCAATGCAGAGTGCTAATAGACAACACTGTGAGTGTAGATGCTGTAGAAAGCATCACTGACAGCATCTGTGACAGATAACACCCTCCAAAAATGAACTTGTGTTGTTCATCATTTTGCTTCACACCAATCACACCAACTTTGACTCAAAGCCATACAGTGCTGCAAAAAACATGATCTACATTTCATACAAAGCACAGTTCTAAATGCAATACAAATATAAAATGTGTTTCTGTATTTAAGGTAAATGGGCTTTGGAAAAGACTCCCTTTGAGTCTGAAGGGAAACCTTGTGAGAATAAACCCAAGCGGATGCTCGGTTACCATGACAACCGATCTTCACCTGATGGTGACGTTCGATTCCGACGACACGGTGAGGGTGAAAGTACCAGCACAGTACAGCTCCAAGACATGTGGCCTTTGCGGGAACTTCAACCGCCTGAGGGAGGATGACTACATGCAGCCCAACGGCTTGCAGGCCCTGGACGCAGGCACCCTGGGGAGGAGCTGGCAGAAGGACGGCACCCTCTGTGAGACTGCATTCCTGCCCCAGTTGTGCCTGGGCCAAGAAGAGGCCGAGTTTGAGAGCGAGCACAGCTGTGGTCTGCTGCTGTCCGCCGATGGCCCGCTCGCCGCCTGTTCCACCCTTGTCAGTCCTGAGCCCTACTTCAGGGCATGCGTGCTAGACATGTGCTCCACCCATGGACTCCCACAAACCTTGTGTGAGGCCCTCCAGCACTACGCAGACAACTGCAAGGAGGTCGGAGTCCACCTTCCAGGCTGGAGAAACAGCACACTGTGTCGTAGGTCACCCAATATGTTTGGCCCCAAAGATGGGGATAGGTTTCGTAGATGGTAAAAAGCACTCAGCACTGTGGGTGGTCATGTGATGAACTCTATAATGTTCGTCGTTATAGTGTAGATGTTTTGTCCATTACTGTTCTCTTTCCTCAGCGATGGCTGAGGGTAAAATAACTCTCTCCCTGGTGTGTGCGGTCTTTAGCCATGACGTGCCAGAAAAACAGCCAGTATAACGCATGTGCCAGCGGCTGCCCCCCAGCGTGCTCTGCCATGGACGCTCCCTCAAACTGCAGTGACTGCGAGGAGCGGTGTGAGTGTGACCCTGGCTTCATGCTCAGCGGAGGCGCATGTGTGTCGCCGCAGGACTGTGGCTGCTGGCACGACAGCCAGCACTATGAGGTATGGAGCTTAACTGTATGGTAGGAGAAATATGACCACTAGGGGCAGCAGAGAGCAAATGTAATCTACAGAAAATGGTTTTTATTTTACTTCATATAGAAAGGAGCGACGTTCATGACAGCAAACTGTGAGATGCTGTGCCAGTGTATGGAAGGGGGTGAAATTCAGTGCACACCAGCATCCTGCTCAAAGGACCAAGTATGCAAAAGCAAGAATGGCATCCTTGGCTGTTTCTCCTTGGCTATGGTGACATGCCAGGTGTTCGGGGACCCCCACTACATCACTTTTGATGGGAAGATTTTTGATTTCCAAGGTGCCTGTAACTACACCCTTTCGACAACTTGTGAAATTAGTGCGGTCCCATTCACCGTGACAGTGCGAAATGAGAACCGTGGAAACCCGGCCTGGTCAGCCCTAAACTCTGTTGCTTTGGCAGTGGAAGGTATCCACATAGTCCTGAAGAAACACAGGAAGGTTTACGTAAGTGCTTCTTATTTCTACCTCTGTTTCCTCTCATGAGTAATACACATGAACAAAGGATAAATATTAAATTCTCTCCATTTCTACATAGTTTCTTTCACAACATAGTTGACGCACAGTACTTAAAAGAATGTGGTGTACATTGTTACAGTCATGCACATCGTGAATAAAACAGAAAGACAAAAAAAAGCAAAAATCCCTTAGCAACACAAAATAACTTGGGGGTCTAATGAGAACTGGCTGTCCAAGCCCCCATTATTATGTAATAATGTTTGATTCAATTTCAGTTTCCAATTGCAATTTGTATTTATTTAGCACCTTTCACAACAGTGTTACCCCTAGACATTTAACAAGTGTAGGAACACAAGGCTTTACACAGGTACAGCTAAAGCCAGATGACAATGGAGGAAACTAACCAAAAAATTACGCTTAAGTTAAATTGTACAGGTCAAAGTCAATATCACTACAATACAATTAATTTGTTTCTATGTTTAGATTTAGAGCAGTAGGCTGACAAGTCCCCTCTGATGAAGGCTACATTCACCATGCAGACAAGATCTATTTCATCCATCCCAAGGAAGATCAACACCTTTTCACATATCCACCACTAACAAATACCTCTTTATTTCAGTCACTGGTCATCATATGTAACGAGCCCCTATTCTTTACGACTCTATCCTTTCTTTCTTACACTAAAGAGTCTATTCAGGAATGGGTGTGGCCTGCTACCCTGATAGGTATATAGTGGTAGAATCTTCCCCACTTCCATCAGACTGAAGAAGCCTTTTGGTAAAAGGCGAAACGTTTCTGCGTAAATGAGAAAGAAGTCCAGATGACATGACTAAGATTCCAGATAACCTCACCTGGACATTTGAGAATCTTCATAGACATAATGCAGTCAAGATGAAAAGGATTGTGTGATTATAAAAGTTTAAGTTATTAAAGTACATATTAATGCTGTTTAAAAACAGGTAAATGGCCAACTGGCCGAACTCCCACTGGAGCCAAGCAGCAGAATCAGCGTGTTCCTGAAGGGGCCGTACGTTCAGGTGGAGACCACCGTGGGCGTGAGACTCCTGTTCGACGGGCAGCACCGGCTCTTCCTGCAGGTTGACGAGCGCTACAAGGGCAAGGTGTGCGGGCTGTGCGGCACGTACTCAGGTAGCCAGTTCGACGACTTCGCGACACCGGGCGGCGAGCTCGTGAGCGACAAGGACGACTTCGCTGACAGCTGGAGGGTGGCCGACAGCGAGTGGGAGTGAGTGACATGAAGCGCATTAAAGTCAGGGACGCCTGCTCGCAAGTGAACATCAGGAGATGCGCAGATTTTACATTGTACACCGATAAACTTTGTGGGCAAATAGTCTTATTCTGTTTCTTTACACAAGTGTGACAAAGACACCCCCACCCTGCCTTAGGTGTGTGCCCAGGCCCCCTCCTCTGCCTGAGTGTGACAAAGATCTGAGTAATGCTGGCTACCAGGAGTGCAGCATTCTTTCTGAAGACCTCTTCCAGCCCTGTCACTGGTTCGTGCCTCCAAAGTTGTTCATAACCAGATGCGTGTATGATCACTGCGCCACGCTGGGCGACCCCTACCAGCTCTGCATCTCCCTCGAGTCCTATGCGGCCACCTGTGAGATGGCAGGGGTGGACCTCGGAAACTGGCGAGGGGGCACCCCCTGTGGTGGGTCACATCACTGGGGGAAGGGGGGTTGTCGAGTGGATTAAGAGCTATGGTCTGCAGTACTGTGAATGTGTTTTCAAGACAGCCTTAACCTCTTTAAAATAACCCAAAGCAAACTAAATGTTAAATAACACATTTGATGTATTTTTGAGTTTATTTATTTGGTAAGGAGCCATATACATTATGTACTTTGATTACCTTTATGCTGCTGTTACATCAGTTTTTTTTTTTTCTAACCCTTCTAGCTAATTTCACATCACAACCAACAAATGGACCAGCAACGGCTTCTCCATTCCCAGGTAAGCAAGCGCTTACGGCCTGCATTTTAATAACATTGACTCCGTTCCAATTATAGCCATGCTTTAAATTCAGCTACAACCTGCTGTTAGGAAACGCCGTGCTGACCTTGTCTCCCTCAGTTTGTTCCCTGAATTGTGACTTCGACAATGATGACTACTGTGGATGGACACAGCTCATAACAGACAGCTTTGACTGGTCAAGACACAGAGGCCCGACAGCCACTGACTTCACTGGGCCTCTGCATGACCACACCACTGGAGGTGATGTGACACATGACAGCTCAACACATAACCATAGTTCACCTAAAGAAAAAACCCAAATAAATTTTAAAAACTGTTCTCGTACATTGCTATAAATCTTAAAAATATTTATGGTCTGAAATGGCATTAGACTTCCATGTCATTAGATACCTTTTTATTATAATCCTTTAAGCTTTTTTGTAAATATGTCTAGTCTGAATGCAGATTACAGTACTTAACACATGGGATGTACTGTGAGCCTGTGGCTTCAACATCGAAGCTGTAATAAAGGTATGAGAGGTGGTATTGCATACCTGAGCCAGACATTTACTTGCCTTTCCCAGATGGGTATTACATGTACATAGAGGCTGATGGGCCACAATATGGGGACTCTGCCCGCATGCTTAGCCCGCCCTGCCTGGCAGCGGGCCCAGTCTGCCTACACTTTTGGTACCACATGTATGGATCAGCCAGCACAATGGCCCTAAATATGTACCAACTGCAGAACAACACCGCAACCAAGATCTGGTCAGCAGTCAACAACAAGGGTAACCAGTGGTTGCCCGCAGAGGTGGATTTAAACATTTTTGGCACGTTTCAGGTAGGACTTCATCGCCAGACACTGCTTAAAAGCAACATTAGTTGTATCTGTATTTTGCTACTGCCACAAATTCATTGATTCATTTCAGATTATAGTTGAGGGAATCAGAGGTTCAAACTACTGGTCTGATGTGGCCCTTGACGATGTGGCCATACAGCAAGGAATTTGCTCAGGTGAATGTTGAACATTAAAAAAAAATTGACTTTCAAAATTATTGCTACCCCAGTGCCATCATTCCAAAAACATAACCAGCACTATTATTTTTTTCTTGTAATAGGCATGTCAGACACAGAGCTGGGTGCTGCAACTGCCCCAGGTACACTTATAATTACATATAGCCATTGCAAACATGTTGCCTTCACTGAGCCAATGCCGCAACGATTCACGCTGGCTAAGCTATAAATTACTTTCTTGTTTCTGTTTGTATCGAAGTATCCATATCTCTAGACTATCTGCCTTTTATGAATGAGTGAAATGTCATCTAATTTTGGTGTTTTTTACCGTGCACACAATGATGCTCAGTTGCTCCATTCCAGCCTGCAAGCTCCACTGCACTTTCGACGTTGACATCTGTGAATGGAACCAGCTGTTTACAGACAGTTTTGATTGGACAAGACTGAAAGGCTCCACGCCCACTCCCATGACAGGCCCTTCCTCTGACCACACAAGCGGAGGTGCTGCTTAGTCAACACCTCTTGTTGAGATCAGTTCTACTCAGCCATAAATGTACAACTGGACACATGACGTGTTTAATAGCTTACAGGCAAAAGCCTGTGTTTCTCCTTCATTTTCTACAGTCAGAATCAGGCCTTTGATTTTTTCAGAATGCGAGAGCTGAAAGGTAAAAGCTTTACTAGCATAACAGGGACTAACTGGCCCATATGCTGTCTCTGCAGATGGACACTATCTGTACATTGAAGCTGACGGCATACATAATGGGGACACGGCCCGGTTAATAAGCCCAGACTGCCCAGTGTCAGGCCTGTACTGTCTGCAGTTCTGGTACCACATGTACGGCACAGCTGAAACCATGGGACTGGCAGTCTACAAGCTGGAAAACCAGACAGGACAGAGGCTTTGGACCTTGTACAACAACCAGGGTGACACTTGGCATGCTGCACAAGTGGAACTGGTGGCTTCTGGAACCTTTAAGGTCAGCCTACTAATCAGATTATTACAAAATAGTTTGTGCAATAAGATTTAGGGTATAATGCAATTTATTTTAAAATGATGCATTCTTCCAGTGTGGGTGATAATACATAATTGTAGATATTGCTCTTCCATATAATTCTTGACTTTTCTAGATCATTTTTGAGGGACAAAGAGGGACCGATGAGCGTTCGGATGTTGCAGTGGATGATGTCTCCCTTCACCAAGGAAGCTGTTCAAGTATAAAAAATGCTCATTGACCTGGAGGAAGTGTTTCACCTCCAGGAATAAAGAAAAACCATATCACCTTGTACACTGTTTTTACATAATAAAATTAGTTATAAAGTAAATCCCCTAGACTCTGTGACTAAAGCTTTGCACAGACCTGTGGACCTCCTTTCTCTTAATGCTGAATAAAAATAAGTAATATCTGTAATGCATGGGATGCACGGCGTCTAACACTCTCTGTACGTCCTAATTTTTCTGAGAACCAGCAACTGATTGTCCAATAGATGTTAGTGCCATGACTGTATCTCTGGCCTTAACAGCTAAACAAACAAAATTATCAATTACTCCAGCACAGTGAACAAGAGAGACCTTGGGCAGAACACACGGACCAGCAGCACAGAGACCCCAGTGACAATACAAACAGGAACACAGACCACAAATGTAGCATAACAACCGAAATTAACATAAGGACCAACAGAGACTACAAATCCAACACAAACAGCCACACAAAGACCACAATGGTAACAAAACAACCATCAGCAACTACAGAAGTAAGGCAAGAACCAGCACAGATCCCAGTGGTAATGCAAGAAGAGGCACAGACCACAAACAAAACACAAGACTCAACACATATCACAAAAGTAACATGAATACTAGCAGAGAACACAGAGGCAATACAAGGGCCAGCAGACAGTGCAAGTATAACTAGACCAGCAGAGCACATAAAGGCAAGCCAAGAACCTTTGGGAATCTTTGCGATTTCCACATTCCCAGGTTACACACTCTGGCAGTTTGTGAGCTAAACAAATTAAATAATGTGTAGTACAGCTTGGCAGTACATGCAGAGCTCCATCCTGCTGCATGAGTAGCCATCCCTCTGACCATGTGCCTTTCTGCCAGCCACCTGTAACGACCTTCACAACCGAACTGATTGTCCCCAGAGGCCTGCCCTGTGTGCCAGGATGTGTGTACCCCTGGGGTTTCATAGTCAGGCAAGGCCAATGTGTGCCCATCACTACTTGTGGTTGTCTGGACAAGAAAGGTAATAGGTGCCAGTTATTCCCGTGTCTGCTTTATTACGCATGCACTTCAAAGCAAATAAAAGGATTTCATGCTTTAAATTACACTGAATCATGGTATCAAATGTCATCTGAATAAAATGTTTTTGTAATGTGCATTCATTATCTTTCCATAAAAATCCTTTGAAGTTCTCTTCTTTTAAAGCCTAGCTGTATTTTAAAAACTGAAAGCACCCAATTGAGGCAAATGTTGAGATATATATATATATATGTGTGTGCCTTTTTTCGTTTAACTGTTTGGTGACTCTTGGCTGACCAGCTGCTGTACCCAGAAGTGCATGTGTTTGCTGGAGGGCAAGTCGCTCTGAAGACCACGAACACAGCAACAGCTTTGTGTGCTAGTTCAGCCGCAGTCAGCCGTTCACGTGCACATCAACAGGTACAGCACACAGGCATTGCTCAAAGGCAAACTATTAAAAACATGTGATTATGACAAACTCCAGCTGTGTGTTTTTGGCAGAATTCGGCAAGTGCTCTGTATCCAAAGACCCCACGTACAAGACCCTCGATGACCTAAAATATGAGCTCAGTTACACATTCTTGCACATCCTTGCCTGGACAACACAGAAGATGGACCATCCTCCCCTAATTTAACTAGAAGTTACTTATGACTTGCAGCGGATAAGGACAGTTATGACAGGAACCGTAATCATAAAGGTGACGGCACTGATAAATGACAAATGGCAAAAACGGAAGCAGCTTTGAGGAAGTTGAGTGAAGCAAGGATGAAGATGAACTTAGGCAAGTGATGGAGCTCAAAGTATATGGAGATCAAGGGCAAAAGAAAATTACTGGTAATTATGGCAGAATTTACTGCATTGTTAACAAATGTTTACATACATCCAATGAATTTTCTCAGACTGCAAGGACGTTGTCTATGAGTGAAAATAAAACATAAAATGTAAGCCTAAAGACTGACGAGATGATCTACTGCATAAGAGGAGGTGGCACAGCTGCTAAACAAGTACACTTGGCAGCGAATGACCATCTCAGGCCTCTGGCCGTAAATCCAGTGCCAAAACACTTCTGTCAGCTGATGTTCATTTTCACTCCTGCTTTTTCTCTCCTATTGACACGGTTCACTTAAAAAGTACAGCCAAAATCAACACGAGGAAAAGTATATCTGCCCAGACATGTAAAATCAATACCTGCGCTAGGCGAATGCGCCATGAAAGAATGACACTCAAAATAGACTGCTGTAAAAGATGTTTGCAAATTCGATCTTTTTGTTCAATGGTAAACATCGTAATGATTCTCCCCCTCTGTTGTTCCATGCTGTGCCTTTAAACATTGATGGACTCACAGCACACCTGCTTCTTTTCCCTGGGGAGGGACTAAAAATACTAAAATGTTCCTGACTGAGTTACCTGATGACTGATTTCAGCCTGACATTACAGAATGATGGTGCAGGAAAAGCAGGTAAAAGAGGAGGTTTCTCAAGTCTGATGTGTGAAATTACTGCCTTTCCCTTCTAAGCTACATTATGAGGGTAACAAACACTTGAGTGAGCACCATACTGTATGCTACCACTCAAGGGTTAGGAAAATAAGGATTAATGCCTTGTCTGCTGTTATTATCGATGAGCATCAAAAATAGTGCCATTTGTCTGTGATAAGATATACAATAGGGAAGATAATTCTGGAATATGCTGTGGAAAATTTAAAACAGAACAGCATCATTTAGGAAATGAACCAAATTCAGCAGGTAAACAACCAGTTAAGAGAAGGAGAATCATACTTCCTTTGTGTTCTGCCCCACAACAGAAATACTCCTCCCTGCATTTCCCTTATGGTTATTCAAGCAATCCCTACGTTGACACAGCAAATAGCTGCACACACTTGTGATGTGATCTAGTTCATAAGTGTTGCTTCCTCTTTTTCATCTAAGATATATCAAGATAGATTGTATATTGTATACCGCATTAGTTTTGTGCCAGCTAGTTCCAGATCAGTTTTTGTGTAACAATCCCCCTGAACGTGGAACACAAACTGACACCATTTAAAGTTTAACACCCTTTTTCTTTTGCACTGCTACGCAGTGTAGATCAGTTGTGTTTCCTTCTCTGATTCCACAGATACAGAAACATTGTAATGCATGATTCGTGCTTTTAACCTTCTTCGTAATTCTTATTTTCTCTCAGTAAATTAAAACAGCTAAGTGCGGACAGATGCAAAAGATCAGAAGAATGAAGCAACGAAACAATGTAATTGACATTTTAATAGAATAGTGGTCAAATTAAAATTAATCAATTGGTTGGAAGAAAAATGTGCACCCGCTGGGGCCCTCTAGGGCCATGAGAGAGAAGCCCTGTGGTAGGGATATGAGTGAGGTGGTTTGTGTGCTGCTCTGCACTTTCAGACACTGCACTACATCTTCTGTGCAAACAATCTTTGTACTTACTTCTACCACATATTCAGTGGGCTATTATACACTTATTTATGTTATAATTTGAGAGCATATTAAGGTATTAGTGACTATATTAATTAGTAAATCTCTTAACCAATTTAATTGTTGATTGCCAAATAATTAGGCTACAATGAGCTCACGTTTAAAAAACATAGATATACAGCGTGATTGTTTTTTGAATATATATGAGTTTTACATATAAAACTTTTAAGATGAGATTTTAAAACCCAAGACAGCCTTCATCAATAATTCCAGTCTAAATAAATTAAAGACCACAGGGAAGCAATTCAACTGTGCATACTGACTACCGTTTCTTAATTTTAGAACAACTGAATGCCCGTGGCACAAGCTAAGCAAACAGTGTTATTGTGTCACACCTCAGGTTTGATCTCAGTTGCCTGCACTGTGTGTGTGTGTGTGTTGGGGGGTTGGAGGAACTAAAATGTCCTGTGAAAAAGCTTAGCCCAAGCTAAGCAAACAGTGTTATTGTGTCACACCTTAGGTTTGAATCCAGTTGCCTGCAGTGTGTGTGTGTGTGTGTGTGTGTGTGTAACAGATGTGAAAGTATTGCCATGTGAATCCCCTAGTAGTCAGGACAACAACATGATTAGCCCCACAAGTGAGGAACTCAGGTCTTTACCTCAGTGGGCTAATCATCTTGTCTGGTACCCCTGAGCAGGTTGTGACCTTGAGCCCTTGTCACCCCTGTAACATGTGCACGTGTGTTTTTGTGGGTAAAATTTGCATGGTCTCAGCATGCTGTGAGCTGGTCAATCTAAGGTCCCTTACCTGAGTACTTTGTATGGTTCCCACTCAATGCAGTGTATACCCACCCTGCGATACACCTTTTCTAGTTTAGGATAGGCTCCAAGAGCTACAATCCTCATTATTACTATTTCAAATGAGTAAAATCGTATTTCATTGTAGAGCTACGTTAAGCGCATTTTTTCTTAGCCCATCTTTTGCTATATGTAGACAATATTCCTTTTAACAAAAGCACTTTTTAAATAAGGAGTTCAGAAGTGAATATATGCATTTTGAAAAATTTGAAAACACTAGCATGAATAATTAAACCACCCATGGGGCGATTTTGTTTTGGAAACGTAATAGCATTTCATATCCTCATATTGTCATAAATAGCTGAGCCTTCCTAAGGGTCATGTTTTACAATCGGTTCTGTTCTATTCGCGCATATCAGTGTTTGTTTGTTTGTTTTGTTTTATGTACAGAAGTCTATACTGAGTATCCGTATCATCGGATCCAATAAATCTTAATCTCGCTGACGCCATTAACACTATTATTTGAATGGGACAAAGTACAATTTCTGGGTTCAACAAACAGTTGCGTTGAACAACCATAAGGATCCTATTTTCTTCGATATCATTAAAAATTGTGGTCGCCTTTTTCATATCACACTGCTGAGTATTAAACTCACGCATTTAAAAGAAATACAGAGGAAGGGTTTACGGCTTGGCACTTGCATATCGCACCACTATGTGCAGGCGTTAAAAATAAAAATGTTGGCACCGCCATCATCTGGCCAGTAGCACGATAGCATTTAATACAGCACGTAATGAAACACGACGCTTCGTATATTTTAGTGCACGATGACGCCGCTTTGCACGTTTGACTTGAGATTTTATGTATTTAATTTAAAAAAAGTTTTATATTATATTGTGACTTTAACAGTAAGCGTCCGTTTAACTTGACCTTAAAAGTGTAGTTTATTAGTGTGATTTCATGTTATGTATTTCTTTCTTTATCTGAAATGTATTTTTTTTAACTTAATGTCGTTTCCCAGATTTTCAGTTTCACGTCTCTGGCTTGTTATTACCTTTTTGGGTGCTGAAACTTCTTTTTGTTTGCTTGGATAGAGATATTGGCTTTATTTGTCTTTCTGGTTTTGAACACCATTGCGTTTTCAACAGACCACGATTTCTATACTCGAATGATTTAAGAAATGTGCGCTCATTATTAGAACCAACCCTGTCTCTTTGGGTTTTGCTGTTGACGTGTTATGGGTTTGGAATACAAATTAAATGTGGACAGAGATGCTTTCTGTTTTGATGTGTTTAACAACACAAATGTACTGACATCACAGCAGAGTAAATGACGCCCTCCATAAATAATTGCGAGGAATTGAGTTTCCCTGTAGGGTACTGTTGGTATAAAAATTCAAGTAAACACCATAATAAATTCAGTCAGTACTTGGGTAGCAATTCACATTTAAACGACCTTGAAGATTACAAGTCATTTGTTGTTTGTCTTGAATACTCAAGGACCTTCTGACCATCTACTCATCAGTTACATCAGTTTTCATGTAGACAAACTAACTGAGTACAGTATTTTAATTTATAGCAAAATTCTGACCAGGAGGCTATATAACAAATAAAATTAATGTATTATTATTATTATTATTATTATTATTATTATTATTATTATTATTATTATTAAAGGTAACTAGTCCAATGCAGATGAATTGGAACCAACAGCACCAGCTTTAAGCAGACAGAAGACAGTGTCAGAATTGATAATTGATTTTTTTTAAACAGTGCAATCGATATAACTGGACTGCTTTATTTTGTAGCTTCTGCCCAAGCTCATAGGAATTGGATCTCAAAGATGTGAAATTTTTAGCTGAATATCATTAGCAGTTCTACACTTGAACGCTGGAGAATCGATAGAAAGGAGGCCAAACAGGTAAGGTGGTGTGGGACTTCAGTATTTATACACCCAGATGGATCACTGAATCATGTGTCTGCCCTGTACCTGTTCTTTGAGAGCAGTGATTGCTGTTGTATGGAATGCTGATGAAATAGCTTGTGGCTCAGTGTTAAAACATGCAAGCTAGTGTGCCTTTGCATGATTAACACACTGTAAAATGGGGTGCTCAAGTATAAAATTGAGGGCTTGGCACAGGGGATGGTAATTTTGTTTTACATTTCATTCATGAGTGCTTTTAACAAATTTTACATTGGTTGTTTTTATTTTATACTGAAATTTAGAAGGGTGATCAGCAATGAATGTTTGCAATGCCTTAAGACAATATAAAATATATTTAACAGTTGATAGTGACAGAAGCACACACCAGATGTATATAATCATTTATTTCAAAGGGGGTAATAATCACAATACATTGATTCACGATGTAGATTTTTTAAAACAAATGGCACTCATAATTTATAAAAGATGTTTAACAACATTAAAGGACTCTTAGTAAACCTCGTAATCGTCTCTGGGTAAGAGCTGATATTTATCGAAAATACTACTTTAACTCTAAGTCTACAAAGGATTATTCAGACGCTTGTATAATGTCAGAGATATTCAGTATCCTAAAAAGATGAATGAGATTATTAGATTCCTCTTTATGTAGTGTGCCATTTTCAATAAAATGTCCCTTTCCTCATGTATCAATGAGACTCCTGCAAATAAATGTAAAATTCATTTCCATTAGTGATTTGTTCATTACTATAATTTTCATTGTATTTGATGTATAATAAATATGAAATGCTACAAAGGAAACCAGATAAACATACTGAAAGCATAATGTTTACATATATTATTTTAGTTGTATTTCTGTTCCTGTTGTCATACAATATGAAGAAAATTATGCATGTTAAAAATAGCGTGGAAAAACAATGAGGGCTGGGAATGTATAGACTGTGACTTGTGATATAGAAATCATGACATCTTAAATTTCACTACACAAACCTTAGGTCACAGAGCTGAAGTATGGTAAATAGACATCAGTTACAGATTGTTATTTTGCCAAGACTAAAGAACAGCCTTTTTTAAGGTTATACATTTCCACACCACTGAGTGAGAGTGCTTAAATGACAAACATGCACAAACAGTACAATATAGCCTTTGGCTCTTCTGTGAACACACCATACTGCTTAGAAAATAGTTTCTGTCATCCAACAAAACTGAAATCCTGTAGAGCATTCCAGACATGCTTTTTTGTTTTCCTGTACTCTTCTTTATGTTTTTTGTTTTAGTATTCATAGACAGATATGATGCACTCACAGGAAAATTTCTTGCACATTCCTCTTTTGTTCACATATTGAACATGCTAGTCATTTCTCAGTTAATGTGTGTCTTCAGGGAGTGCTCTCATCTTCAAAGTCAAATTTTTCCATCAAGGAGTCATGGTTGTATTTCCCAGTCGATGACTCAGCCTCCTCAAATTCCTCATAGGGATCTTTTTTGGTCTTTTCATGACGCGCAAAGCTCCTGAAGAGGGTGAGGGCCAGGAACGAGTAGAAGAACATGACGAACAGGATGTAGAAGTAGGCATTGTCATAGGGCTTGCTGCTAGCTGTGGACGTGGAGGGTACAGAGGTGGGACTCTTGGTGCTGCTAGGCGCCATCTCGTCCAGGACGGTCTTCTTGCACTGGGCTATGAGCGCCAGGAGCAACGTGTGGTTCATGGCTACTGGAGCCGTGAGGGCAGAGTGAGGAAAGGCCCCAAGCACCCAGGGTTGAAGAATGCAGTGACTGTCCCATGCTAGCACTCAAGCACCCTGATAGGGGGGCTGAGCTCGAGATAAAATCCCTGGAACCATTGCCACTCCCACCTTGCCACTCAGCTTAGTAATGGAGACACAACACTCAGCCCATCCAGCAGATATGACTATCGCTGCACTGCTGAAAAAATGCAGTAGTTGGACTGGCCATGGTCACACACAGTGCGCTGTAGATACCGTCTCATCTCCAACAAACCACCATTGCTCATGAGACAAGGCTGTGCAGGTAGCTGCTCTCTGATTTTCACAAAGCACAAGAGACAAGGGACAGGATGTCACCTGCGTGCATGTGTAAATCATATCCAGTTACCAAGGAGCTGGGCTGAAATCCTAATGCACGTTTGTTATTATTTGCAGAGGGGATTGACAGGATCATGGAACAAGAGTGGAGTAAAATTAATGGCGTTTTTTATGTACAGTATTGTGAGGACATGAGAGAGAGACTAAGAATAACTTCCCAACCTCCCCTGTACTGTGCTGCAATGATACACTGCTGGTGTACACATCTGTGAATTTTTAAACCATACTCCTAAAAACAGTTAAATGTTTTTAACGGTTACCATGATTTCAGAAAGCTAATAATTTATTATTTATCTAAAATCAGTCAATGGTGAAATCTTAAAGGCTGTAAAATATTTGCAGAAGTGGCTAATTATTCTGCATTGGCTCTTGGATGCCAGAAATGTTACAGTAGGCTGGCCATGACAGACCTAGTGATTTTGTTGGAGTGGCAATTATTTCTGACACAATTAATTCATATAGCAAGTAAGATAACAGTGTAAATGGGGCAGCCACAAAGGGGGGGGGGGCATGCATGTTACTGATTTCAGTGGTAGAGGCAGTTCCTGGTCACCTTTTCTCTGCAACAATGCCTAATATGGCAGATGCTGCAGAATTTGTCGTTGAAATTATTCACTTTCAATGACTGTATTTGGGTACTACAGTTAACAATAGTGAAAGTGCTTATAAATTGTTCCCTGCTTTCAGCAAGCTGTGAAACAATCAGGACTGTGACTGTGAGCACCAGAGAACATAAAGGTGCAAAATCCAGGCCCTAGACAGCTATATTTATACTGCTCTGTTATTATCTTCTTTCTGTTAGTTAAGTTTTTTTATATATAGAAAATCATACTTGAAGTTTATAGTTATTTTTCATGTGCTACTTTAATAGCTGTATTTCAAAAAAGTACAGGGGTATCAAAATGAATCACGCTAGTCTAACTGCTTTTCGAAGCATAACCCGAAGGTGTATATTGTGAACCTATGCTTGCAGTCGTATTGTGCATGGGTTATGCATTCTCAGTATCTGCCAAACCTGACCCTCTTTCTCGTTGGTTACTTTGATGGTTCATAATCAGTTGATGACACCATGTAATCACATCAAACATGAGTGTTGAAACCTTATTATTGACATCTAACGCAACGCCGCTTACTGGCGGTATGTCTTTGCTCAGAAGCTGAATTTGATTGCAGTTTTATTATAATATGGAAATTGGTGATTTTAAGATTTGTAAAAATGTAAGATGAAAAATTTTATATTTATCATTTTGTAACATGGTATAGGAAATCAGTGTCTGATTTTATTACGCTGTTATTCAAATCATTTCCGTCCACTAGAGGGCTTTGAGTGTAGTACTGTACAGTCAAACTGGAACCGTTTTCAAGTCTTATTTTGTGTTCATAGCCCGTTTATCAAGGAGACCGAGTCCATGTAGATACAGATGTGTTACTAAAGGTGATCCCCTTTTTTCACGGGGATTATAATAATGACTTTGAAAACAGTGTAATTAATTCACTCTACAGACTCAGGAAATTGGTCGTCTGTTTATTGTCTGCTGTTCCGCGCCCAAAAACAAAGAATTCATTTCTGTATTATTCTGTCAAAGTAACAAATGATAGTTTGGACTTTACAAGGCGGTTTATGTGAAGATAAATATATAACAAAAAATTAACAGTCAAAAATTAACAAAACATAACAAAAATTAACAGTCAAATTAGTCATTTATCACTCCTACCAGAATCCTCTCAATCGTCATTACGAGCGTACTCGGCGTGTACCTTTGCATATTATTTTCCGTAGGTTTAAGCAAGTACATGTACAGCATTCTACCTGTTGCTCCCGGTAGAGCTTTTCCAACCACGAGTTGTGTAGCGTCTTCACAACAATTCTTCACATAATAAACAATTCACCTCTAAGGGTCTATTTAGCGTACAACAAAAGCTGCAAATAACAGTCGGTTACAACTCATTATAAATGGAAGATTGATTTAATTGTACATTACAGTAAATGCACACAGGTAAACGGCGACAACGTAAAGTCTATCTTAAGCACCACTCAGAAGCAATTCAATCGTAAATTCTATGTAAATTCTAACCTTTTAAAAGTATGCACAATAACTATGTTATTATTGCAAATTAATGGCAAAAGCCAATGCATACTGTATGGCGCTTGAAATGAGAGGGTGGTTAATGATAACACATATAAAGCCCAGTTAAAGTATTGTACCAGTTACGCGTTTCTTCGGCTACCTTCAGATGCAGAGGAACGGGCGGTCTCCGCATCTGGACGATATTTTAGCCAGCAAATCAACCACGTGACAACTACCGAAAACATGGCTAAAATGCTGGCCACCGATAGACAAATAGGACCCGCTGGAGAGGGAAGGTTGTTGTAGTTGTGAACAAATATAAGGCCCATAAAAAGCAATACTAACATGGAAAGAAAGGCGAAGATGGCGCAGACACAGCCCGTAGTCAGTGCCACCCGCTTACAATTCTGACAGCTATCGTAGCGGGTTGAGTCGTATGAGTTGGTGGTAGCGGCGATTACGGTGGGAGTCGCCGCCTGGGTTTGAGAAGCTCCCGCAGCCACCCCTGTGGCTTCTTCGTGACGCAGGCCTGTGATGGCCGGGTGGAGAGGCGGAGGGTACGGAGGCAAAGTGTCCTGAGGCAAGGGATCCGAGTCAATATAAAGCGGGAAGGCGTCTGTTACTTTCGTGTTGTTGGGAAGGTTCTGAATGCGGTATTCCGGAATGTGGGTCCTGTGCCGGCAAAGCGGACAGACGATGCGCCACGGTCGGTCCTCCCGGAGGTGTAGAATGTTCAGACACTCTTCGCAAAATGTGTGTAAGCATTCAAGAATCTTGGGTTTGCGTCGGTCCAAGTCGTAATAATTGTAACATATTTTACATTCATAGTCCTCATAAGGGGAAGCTGTTGGACCCTGCTCTTGTGCTCTTTCGGTGGCTATAGTCCCCTCTGCCATTGCATTTCCCGCCGCTCACATGCTCACACAAAAGACGTGCCAAAGACCTTGCAGTCCAATTGCACTTTTCCAAGTTCACAGTTTGAAACGCCCTGCGTCCGTCCTGTATCATCCAGGTTGCTTTAATACACCGGTTGTGTTAAACACGGAGTACATTCGTCTTGTTCCCTCTTCGGTGTCTCTCTTCTGTCGTTGGATGTTAAACTGCACCCTTTGGGATGTAAACTTGGTGATGTAATGCCGTTTATTTCAATGCCAGTTTTTCTAATCCGCCTACGGTTGGATGAGCAACAGCGAAGACAACCTAGGTTTGGTCCGCTCTCGCAAACCGCGACGAAAGCATGTTTTGGTGCCGAAAAAGAAATCCAAATCCGCTTTCCTTTTCACGAAGTATGGAATTAAACAAAGGCGGAATATGTAAATTAACTCTTCAGACTGAAAGGTATGACAGGTTTGTGTACTTTAATGACGTAATTATATGCAGAATGAAAGCAGAATTCGTAATAAAAAGATACAGGGTCTGATACAACCTATATAAAAGGTGAAAGTTGATCCTTTTCCCCCTCTGTACTCGGGTTTAATGACTTACAGACGCCCGTTTCGACTACCATGAGACGCTCGTTGTTCGTGTTCACTGATGTTTTCTCAAAAGACAAGAAACAATTTATTCACTAAAACGTAAAGCTGAAAAAAAAAACTGAACGAAATGAACGAATGTATTTTAAACTGAAATCTCAAGCAAATAAAATATACTGTTGCTAAGAGGGAAAACAGGTAGATTACTTTCAGGTTATCGTAATTTTGAAATTAGTCTAAATGCTCTTTCAAGGACTTTGCAATACTGTCTGGTCAGAGTCTGCGATTTATAATCTAGTTCAAAACAGCTGCTCATACAGATAGCTTGGACGGCTTGTCAGAACAGAGAACCGAATCACCAGAGAACCGAATCCTTAGAGAACCGAATCACCAGGAAAACAAGCTAATGAACGTTGTTGGGAAATTTACTGAAATGGTACAAAAGGTTGTCAAGAAGGGACATATTTTGGTCCATTCGGTTTATACGCCCATTTCACAGGGTTAATTTAACACTTAAAAGTGTTCATTTAAATCCACAAGTATTTTGTGTCACGGATATTTGACTAAAACGGCGCTGTCCGAAGATTGGTGCTGAAATCTCAGTATCGTAGATCGGAACTGTACATGTCGCTAAAAATTTTAAGGAAATCTGGAAGAAGCCATGTGTCCAATAAGTTAAAATGTATAACTTTAAATCTATAGAAGGGTTTAACAGCAGTTAAAAGTACATGTTAAAGAAATATAAGTATTCTGGTCAAAGCGTCTTTTAACCACTAATGTTAATTTCCAAATCTTGTATTCAGGTTGAAGACGCAGGTTGTAGGGAACCTAAGACAGACGATTAATCTGTGAACGAGGCTCCAAACACTGCAGGCCACTCACACAAGGCATAAATTTATCTGAATCACCTGTTTTTTGGCTTTGGAAGGAAAACCCATGCAGGCACACAGAGAACAAAGAAATTCCAAAAGACCACATCAAACTCATGGCCTGGAGTTGTGGTGCACAAATTCTACACCCTGATCCACCACAATGTAACATTTTACATTCCAGCAATTTACATGTAGTAGTGCCAATTAGCTGCTATCTATTGTATATCAGACATGGTACATAATAATTCATTCTTTGCACTCAATTTAGTCATCTTCTATATCACTTCATCCTGTTAAGGGTCACAAGACGCCTGGAGCCCATCCCAGGAGACATAGGAAGCAGGACAGGGGACACCCAGGGCAGGGCACCAACCCACCGCAGGACATGCACAAACTACAGGCAATTTGGAGACACCAGTCAACCTAACCTGCATCTCTTTAGACTGTGGGAGGAACCTGGAGAAAACTCACCAAGCACAGGGAGAACATGCAAACTCCACACACACAAGGTAGGAATCAAGCCCCAGACCTGGCGGTGCGAGGCAACGGTGCTAACCACCACACCACCGTGCCACCTGCACTCACTTATAAATGTAAAATAAAGGATTGTAAGGGTCAACTGGTAGAATTTGTTTAAAAAATATATCAATAGGTCAACCAAATCAAACTACTGTTTGCACTCACGTTTGACAAGTTTACAACACAGTGTGATTGTGTGCTGTGCTTCTGTATTCTGAAGATGTTTGCACAGGCTGTGATGCAAACACAAATCTAGTTGCAACTCATTGTCTTTATTTTGAAAAATAAACATTCAGAAAATTAAATATGGTACGCTAGCAACCAAGAGACAGAATGGGCCTGCTAGTGAAGGGAAGATTGAACAAATGTGATTAAGATCAGCCATTGTCCAGCCTTTCACTGACTACATTTGTTCATCACTGTCACATTCATTGCCTTTATGAACCAAAGAAGGAGAGCAGAAAGAACCTGGCAAGGCAGTTGCGTGAGTACCAGTATCTTCACTAGCCTTCCTCAGTTTCTCGACAAGGACTTCTTTGATTGGGTTTGGAAGGAAGACACTAAAGCACCAGTGGTTCTCATTGGTAGATCAAGGATTTATTTTTGATTCCTATTACCATCAGTCAGATGCCAAGCCAGGCTTCTTTGTTGTGTCTTATATTAAGTAGTAATATTTTAAAAGGGAAAAAAAGTGAAATATAACTGCAGTGTAATTCAAATTTAAATAGTTGTTGTATTGTTGTGTTGTATCTTATTAAATTTCTTAGTTGTGCCAATAAAGGACTGTAACCTAAAGTGCTACTCCATCGAAGCAGTGCCCTTCACAGCACCAACAATAAGAGTAACCCAACTGAGAGAGAGCCTTTCCCAATTTCACCAGTGAGAGCACCAATCCCAGTGACAAGTGAGTGCCTGTCACTGTACCACCAGCAAAAGCACTGACCTCAGTGACTAAAGAGTGCCCTTCAGTTTACTGCCAGTGAAGAGCAATCTAATGCAGCTTTCCTATACAACAGCCATTAATTAAACATAACCAGCAAGCTCAAAATACTCCCTCAGGGCAGGGCTGCTGGGGCTGGCAACAGAGGCCAGGCAAAAAGCAGCTATGAGAAGAGAGAAGGCACAGGCGGGGTATGCAATGGAAGGGCTGTGAGGAGCAAACACTCACCCCCACTTCCCCTTGGCATGAGACAGGATTTCAGGAGGGAGTCACGCCCAATGCAGTATGCAAACCAACTCTGACTGCAGGGAGTCCAAATTCGTGGTTGTATAAGGACACCCCACAACGCAAGCTCGTCGTATCATCAAGCTGCATAGACTCTTTCAGCCTGAGAATGTGGTTGATGTTAATGTTAGATTAAACCATATAATTCACCAGTCTCTTTACTGTTAAAGAGTTGCATAACTTAAAGAGTGGGTGACAAGACTGATCTCATATTGTCTAGGGTAGTGATCTTTTTTACAGACATGTACCATCTGTGCTGCCTGCATGAATTATGCTTCCATCAAAAACTAAAATGCCCAGTGTTCAAAGATTTGGAATCAGTTGTTGTAATGTTATATAGTAATTATTTTATGCCCACGGTTGCATTGTGATGCCTTTGTTTAGCCTGCTGAGTTGGAACCAAAATACCATGCAGCATGACAACTTTGGACAACGTCCAGAAAATTATACGAGCAGCACTTTGAAAGCCAGGCTGTGCAATTTAGCCTTAAATTTGATCACTGCATTTCCTCTACATTGTGCTTGTTTCAGTACTACAACATTATCTGACAGCACCAGCATAGCTAATAGCTAGCCTGAAGCACCCCCTGAACCAGTCTTGGACAGGTGAACATGTACAGTTCAGCCACCTGCAGCTCTCCAGTGTTCCATCCCAACCTACGGCCTATGTGTTCAGTTAGGAATGTTTTCTCATCTGAAAATAGATGTTGGGATTTGGTGTTGTCAGAGAGGTTTAATACCATGGCACAATGAGCTACTAGGACAAGCCACGATACACGCCACTTGCACCCTCTGTCAAGAAAGTGTTGGCAGCAGTGTTCAGCTCCACAACAGTCGGGCCCATTCAAAATGAATAACAAAAAAAAGAAAAAGCATTTCTGTATATAAAATCCCTGACCTGAAAGATTTCAGCTTCAGCTGCTGTCATGAAAACACCAGAGTCAGCAAATTACAAGCACTTCCTGGCATTTGTGTTATCTCAACTTTTTTTATTTATAGTGAGAACTCCTACAATAACATGATACACTGCAATGTTTATAAACAGGCCTTCCATAATATGTATAAGCATCGCTATAAGTAAAACGTAAACCTTTTGATCATGTGACAAGAAATGGTCATCTACTGTGTGACTGATGGAACATTAAAGAACGGAGGATGGGTTGACGATGAGCACAGTTGCCCAGGTATAGAGGAAATGCTGATGCAAGACTGTCTCTCTGTGTCTGTTTCTGTCTGTCTGTCTGTCTCTGTTTCTGTCTGTCTGTCTGTCTGTCTGTCTCTGTTTCTGTCTGTCTGTCTGTCTCTGTTTCTGTCTGTCTGTCTGTGTGTGTGTGTGTGTGTGTGTGTGTGTGTGTGTGTGTGTGTTGGGGGGTTGGAGGAACTAAAATGTCCTGTGGAAAAAGCAGATCTGATCCTACTTGCACTGCTCTGGTTTCCAGTGAATTGCTGAAATATTGATGAGCCTCTAGCAGAAAAGTGTGGGTGTAAGAAGTGAGAAAGACAGGCTGAGGGAGGAAGGAAAGTGCAGGGAGGGGAGAGGAAGAGGGAGGGAAGCAGGAGAGACGAAAAGATGACCATGACTTGCATAAATTTAAAAGGACAAAATTCTGTTATAAAAAGAGAGTCTAACATGTCATGCCGATTCACTTCTTTGTCATGTCTTCACCTTTAGTCAATGGGGTTGGTGCATAGTGACAAAGATCTGCACGGTTCTGACTTACGATGCTTACAGTTAAACCAGACAATAAATTAAACTGGTCTTGGGACAGTATAAGCGAGTGAAAGGAATCATCACAGGAAGGGCTCAACATCAATGTCCAGGGCGGAGCAGGGCATGCTGATCTCAAAGCGGCTGATTACGTCTGGATGAAGTACCCCAAGGTGTCCGATACTCTTTCCATGTGCAAACACTTGAGCGCAGCGGCCAGGGAAATAGGTGCTGTCTGGGAGGGGGGGGGACAAACAGGTGTCTTCAGTGAAAGCACAGATGGTCAACAACAGCATATTCACATAAAAAGACAGAACCGGAATACATAATAAACCCGCACTAACACTTCCCACATATCCCACAATCCTGCATGAGGCTTGTCTTCTCCTGACACTTGGGCGTGCACAAGCTGTAAGGGTAAAATCTCCACATGCCTGCATTTCTGGCTGTGCTGCTACTAATATTCAACAAAAAATCATTCACAGCCCAAAATGCCCCCAACCCCCCCTCAGCTTGTGTGTCATAAATAACTCAAGAATAAATAAGCAACATCTTGTTCAGTAATATACAGACATTCTCAAAAATTCATGCTAAACATATCATTTACCCCCATTCTGCAAAAAAAAAAAAAAAAAAAAAAAAAATGGCCCACTCATGTTATTGGCTGGGTTAGCAAAGCACAGTAAATCTAGCATACTCAAACTACCACACACCAGTTTATCAATCATTGCACTTTCAGCTACATCACAGACAATTTAATAGTTCATGCAGATGAGTTTGTGAAGGTTTCAAATTAATATCTGCATATTTTATAACAAATTATCCGTGGCAAATTTAAATTTTAAATGCTATTAAAAACATTAATACACATTGTACTTTTAGGCACTTTCAGATTCCAGAAAGTAGATAAAAGCACACCCACTCACTAAAATACAAACTGACTATACTGAGCATTTGTCAAAATCAGAAGTGTAAAATAAACACCCTATATATATATATATATATATTTTTTTTTTACCACACCTTTACAAAACACAGTCTACTTTAAGGATTTCTCACACCTTTCCTTAAAAATGAGCAAAAGGATTCCAGAAGACACAAACAAAGGGTCGTACTCTGGACACAAACAAATGTAACCTAAATCAGTAAGTATATCATCACATCCAGCAGTCATACAAGGAAGTACCACATCTTGGTTAATATGGTTTATGTACTTGCTGCAGCACTACTGAGCCACACACAGTAATCACTGACATTGAAATAAACACACATTACAAACAGGTTTTTTCGATCCCCAAATCACGTACACATTACATCCAACTCTTCATTATACAGATAAATTCCTGATGGTGTATATACAGGCTAAGTAAGTGCTCCATGTTCCTGCACCAGCCCTTGCTGTGTCAGCTTGCCCAGTTTCTTACCTTCAGCTGCCTGTATGTGGTAGCCAACCCCACGTCCTGGTGTCACCTCCAGGAGCTGCATGACACGATCCAGCAGGCCGTGAATGACCTCAAACCCTGGGCTCTTGTTGTAGTAGACAGCACACAGACGTCGGTTGTTTCTGGCACCCACGTCTGAAAGACAAGCCACACGGCACGCTTGTTCAGCACACGGATAGCTGTTGAGTCGTTTTGAAATCCTTTGAATTGCTGTCCATCATCGGACGACCTGCAAAGATCTCTCGGATCAGCAGCAGCAAGAGATCAGCAAGATTCCATTTCCGGTTCGTGAGAGGCATAAAGACTACTCAGAATTTAGGTTTTGTTGGCTGGTAGTTGGACTTTGATTTGCAAAAACTTTTGTTTGGCTGAAATACTGTGGTTAAAGCTTTTTGGGTAGCATTTGTCTCCTTATGTATAGTATGTAGATAACGAGTCTGTTTTTTTTTTTTTTTTTTTTTTTTTTTTTTTTTTTTTGTTATATTTTAGTTAATTGTTTTTATTGTGTTTTTTGTTGATACAGTTTCGCTTTTGGGGACATGGGAGAATTGGGATAGGTTTAGGGGCCCACTATACTCACATCACACGTAGTTTTGTCTCTGTACTGGCACACTAGGTTAAGAGAAATGCCACTTCTGTATTTTTGGTTTTTACAGTTTGGATAAGTGTAGTTAGATATAGTGTTTTTGTTTTGGGGTGTCAGTTTAGATCATATGCATTTTGATTACTAGTTTGTGCGGTTGTATTTTTCTTTCCCCGATTTCCCATAATTGTTCCCTTTTATCCCCTTTGTACTTGTAAATATTAACCCCAATTTTGTATACACCTCACTATATATTATATATCCCTATTGTTTCAACTGGGCCTGGTGCTTCCTCCCCATTGCCCCCAATATTAACCGTTACGACCTCGCAACACGTAGCAGTCATGATGTCTCAGTTTTGATAAAGATTTCACTACAAAGCTACCACACACACCTGTTGTGTCATCTTTTAGCACCACGTCAGAGATCTCAAACAGCTTTAACGGCAAGGGCATCTTCCTGTTAGCAGCCACAGTCTTTAGCAATCCAGGAAGAAGTGTGGTGCGTGCCACCTGGTGGATAAAATAGGTAACATGCAGTGAGGAACAGCATCAAAGACTGTTGACTAACATAGACAAACAGTTCAAGTAAACTAAGAAAATCAAAACGTGTTGAATAATTGTAGCATACAATTTAATACGGCATAAAAAGCTAACAGCAAACAAGGCACGAACCTTAAAATTAGAAAAGGCACAGCAATAACCCACCTGAAATTCTGCAGTTTTTGGGTTGGCGATGTGGACAGCTTTGAGCTCACCAATATTCTTACCCAGCTTATCAGCAATGTCCTCCCTGGAGCACTGTGAGAGCAAGAGAGAGGAACAACTGCAATTTTAAAATCAGAGAAACCGCCAATATATTACCCCCCCTGAGAGAAAGACACCGACGTAACTCCGATCGCATTTGTGCATGCTTGTGTCCCTCTCGGTGGAGTTTACCAGGGCAAAAGTAAGGGCCTCTGTGAATCCAGCAGCAGCCAGGTCCTGTCGGAGAAGCTCTGTTAGCTTGTTCATGGGAAGCTGAAGAGAGGCACAGAGAAAAGGCAGAGACTTCTGTGAGTATAGGAGGCAGCATCAAGACATCGGGGTCCTCACACTGACCAGACTAAAGAGGGACCAAAACCTGGTTGGCAACGGTGTAGGTACGGGGCGTGGTGCGGGCGATGTTGTTGTAGCCATAGGCGATGGCAGCATCCTCCATTATGTCACAGGCATGAATGACGTCAGCGCGTGTGGGCGGGATCTCCACCTGGATGTGCTCGCCCACCACCTCGGACCGCAGACACATGCGGGTCAGCATCTGGGCGATGGTCTCAGCGGACTCGCTGCAGGTGGAGACCGAGAGGCAGCAGCTTCATTTAAGGCAGCACACGAAGGCAAGTATAACACCAGTCTCTGCCATGTTTCCCTCACTAATCCACCATGTTTTCACAGTTAGCTAACACATATCAGCCCTAACAGGGCATTATGTGACCAGCTAACAATCCACCACATTTTATGCGACAAACCATTAAAGTCTATTCTGAATTTGGCCTCTTCAATTCCAGAAACCAAGTGGACCAGAGACAGTAATAAGAGGCTTCAGTTCTTTCATTACAAAGCCAATGAATGCCTTATACAGGGATGTTTTGTATGGTGTCATTTAAAACTAAAAAA
Organism: Chitala chitala; assembly: GCA_025773905.1. Lineage (NCBI taxonomy): Eukaryota > Metazoa > Chordata > Actinopteri > Osteoglossiformes > Notopteridae > Chitala > Chitala chitala. The sequence goes on along the minus strand of JABJVR010003455.1, from coordinate 15,104 downwards.
GTTCAGTAAATATTATAAAATCAAAGTAAAACACAGAAGTAAAAATCAGAAATCTCAGCTTCCTCAGACTTTCTGCCAGTAGCAAATTTAGCATATTGCTTTCAGAACCATCTCTCACCTAATGCCCACCCTGTTATTAATGAAATCTTTCATCAGTGTTTCAGTTCTATAGGCCAGCTCCTGTAAAACACAAAGTCGAGTTATTTAAGTTACAGATTTAATGCCCTGAAAACAATGCACATACACAAACTGACACAAAACTCCCACCACAAAACGGCACATACTGGGTACAGGATTGTCCTCCCATCTGGATAGACCACCTCCACCTCCTCTGCCCTAACAGAAACAAACAGGTGGGTGTCACTCAAGACTGTGACATACTCTGTACTGTCCTTTCACCGCTGAAAGTCTCAACTTACGTGAAAGGCTCCTCGCAGTACTCACTGAACATAGTCACAATCATGTCCAGAACTATTTTAGCCTGCAGAAACAAGAAAAGTTGTGACGTGCCACTGTGCTTTCACACCCACAACGTACAGTGTTGATACAGACCACTGCATGTTTTGTTCACATCCCAAATGCAGGTGTTAATAGGCATTTATTCACAAGTATTACTTAGTTGCATTACCTTGGTTAGGTCAGTTGCAGTACATTCTATGAAGACATTCTTTGTGTTGAGGGAGATTTTAGAATGGTCCCCTATGGACAAAAAATAACATCCCCTAATTCAAGGTATGTAGAAAATACAGACAGCACAAGGTCACTTGTGGCCACCTACAAAGATTACTATAGAGGTAAATCAGTGCCACAGAAAAACGTAAACCCTTTAGCTCCTTTAAGTCATTCATATTCAGAGACGTGTAAGAAGGTCCCTCTCAAGGGAAGGGGGGGTGCCCTCCCAGATAGTCAAGTTTACCATTAATGATGGGGGGCATGGAGAGAACGATGCCATTGCTGTCATAGATGACAGGGAACAGTGGCTTGTCCTCGATGATGTGAAGGTAGTGTCGTAGGTGGCTGTCAGTCTGGAAGTAACCAAAAAAGATGACTGAATTTATACAAACTAAAGACCAAAACCACAAGACACCAATGAGCCTACTCTCAGAAACCAACAAACCAAAGCAAAGTAGTGTTGAATGAGTCAACATCAATATGCCAAAGGGCTTGGCGAGACATTCCATATGTAAGTCAGCGTGCAGGTATTAAAAAGGAAGCAGCCACAGGCAAGGCTCTAGCAGCTCACCTTGTACAAGTTCATGAGCTCTGTCGCTGTGTATTCCTTGGTCTGGTTCAGGGGCTTGAACAGAATGTCACCAGGAGGTTTGGCTGTGTAGGTAAAAGGTCCACAGAGGGTATCCAGGTCATGGGTCCCAATGGCAACAAGAGTCCTTTTCCTGTATACAAAGTCCAGCATTAAATATCACTAGGGACGCCTCCCCACCAGTCTCCACTCATGTGTTACCCTATTCAGCATTTCTGGAACACATAAGGTGGGGTACAGCAGCACTAGCAGATGTGTTTTGGCACGTCATCCGCGATTCTGACCTGCACACATTCTGGTGCAGCTTCTCCTGCAGCTCGATGAAGCTGTCATATCTCTCCTGAGTGAAGGTGATGTTGCGTAGCACAGCAGCAACAGCATGGGGGCGCACTTCAGCTGTCTGCAGGGTACAACCACGCCATAAGATAGCACAGATGACAAATGCACCGCTATGCCCACCCAGTGTGATGCAGGGCTTGTGTCCGAATGCCACCAACCTCCTCAGTGATGATCAGCCTCTGCGGCTCCCCACTTTGGGCAGGCACACGCCTATACAGGGGTGCCTCCAACCTGTTTGCGCGCACGCACACACACACACACACACACACACACACACACACAGGTACAAAAATGCAGATGGATTATTTGTACAGTGCTACCTATTCTAGATATTTAATGGAACAATTCAGAAGAAGTATCTTCTCCAGAAGTCAAGCTTAGTACTCTCAAAATAACTGAGTATAAAACGTTTTTTTGTTTCAAGTTTGATTTCTTAACTCCATTGCTACCTGGATGATGTCTAGATATATTGTAGACCTATAACTAATGTGCAATGAGGACAGAAATGTGATTTAGCGTAAATACGTGATTCGCAAGAGTTACTCTGGATGGTGCTATAAAGATCTGTGGGGTGAGGTGAGATGGTGAAAGTTAAAATAGGACGTTTATAAGTTCAGGAAGGAGACCGCTACAAAGCTGTGAAATTATTACTTCTCTTTGAAGACCTGCAGCCCCCTAACCAGACCCTCCAGACAGAGCAGGTCATAGCGATTGGCTGGCACGTCAATCTTGTAGAGAATGACATCTGAGGCCCCTTCTGCTTTCACATCTCCCTGCTCACGGCTGATGATGTCCTTCTCTGAAGTCTAGGGGCAGACCAAAAAAACCAAACATGAGATATAGGGTAGAGAACTGTAGTTATACGAGTTTTAATGTGGGCTGTCAACTCAATGGTGCATACTGCCCCCTGGTACTTATGCTCCACTCAAACATTATTTATGTACATCGATTTGTTAGCAAGGGTTAATTTTTGTGCAGATATCCTAAATGTCAGTCAAAGAACATGTTAAACAGGCAAAACCGACTCACAATCTCATCGAGCTCCAAGCCAAATTCAAAACAAAGCTCATCAAATTCTTCATCAGCTGTAAACAAAGAAAGACTGATGAATCTTGGTGTGGTTTATCAAACAAAGCCAGTGTCACTCTCAACTCTTTGAAGAACAGTAAATAAATAAATAAATAAATAAATCATGTCAGAGTTTTTTTCCTACAACACCCACGAACGTTTCCCTACTTAAAAACCACAACAAACGGATCAAACTATAGCGATATTAAATTCCGCTGTATACAAGTACAGTATACATTGACAATAAAGCCTTTCAATTAAATTCAATACTGACCGAACACATAAACGAGGCAAAGATAACACAGAACATTTTTTATGATTTACCCTCTCCACAGTATATTACAGGAGTCGCCCGTTTAGTATACAGTAAATTCCAGCTAACGTGACATGCTGGGACAGTACACTGTACATAAGGGAATCGTGAGAGGTCTGTCAGTGAAATGATGCAATCGTGCTGTTAAGACTGTCGCTACTGCACCCTGCGGCACCGCTGAACACGTGCCGATTTTTCACCGTTCCAAAACATTCGTACAGGCGCCTGAACATAAATATTTAACAGTAAAAGCACCGTTGTACACTGACTCTATCTGATAAGTTATATATGATTCAGATGGTTGTCTACACGTTAACTAACAAATACGGGCTATTTAGCTACCTGCCGTACTGGTATTCTTATTCATTGAAGAGCAAGTGTCATATCGGTAGCAGACAGACAACCCAATTTAAACTAATAGCGTTCAAATACAATAAAGAATGTATTCTTACTGTAGTCTCTGCCTAGTGCTCGGAACAGAAGATCTCTATTAACGCTTACAGTCGGCATGTTAGCTGTCTTCCACCGTTCTTGTTTCCCTAATGTTGGACACTATCACGAAGGACCTCTTGCCGGTAAAACAGACCAGCAGCAATCCTGAACAATATATTATTTAGATACATTTGTTGGATTTACTGACAAACAACCATCGAAATAAATTTAAACAGAATATAGCGTTACACCTCTGTACCACTGTTAGTGCCTGTTTTTGTACCTTTTGAAGTAGGCAAATAGCAGGACATCCCAAAAAAAAAATTAAACGTATGTAAAATATACTGTCTAGCCACTATATGTCGCTGTGTCTGATTGAAAGTCTAACGAAGCAGTTCCAGGATTGAATCGAAATTTGAAAGACAGTTTGTGTTATTTTAATAATATATTTGTATTCTATACAACGATGATAACCAAGCATCTTCTCAGTACCACAAAATGCTATGAAACGAATTTCAAAAGTTTATGCGCCGCCCGGGAATCGAACCCGGGTCGCAAGAATGGGAATCTTGCATGATACCACTACACCAGCGGCGCGGGCTTATGCTATGAGATGGGACAATCACATAAGGTGAATTTAACACATCTAAAAGTATTTACTATGTGTATACATATATCTAGCTATGTGAATCTACAGTTATCCTAAAATAATGGCGACGAATTAAATATAAATATATATATATATATATATATATATATATAAAACATAATAAAATGCTATATATCATTTCTATACATTTGTCTATACTATATTTAAATCTATACAATGCTTTTTAAATATGGTCAGTTTTCATATACATACTAATGAGTATCTTAAAACTGAACACAAAATTGAATATAGACTAACCCGACATTAATAAAGGTCTAATAAACACATCTTGATTAAGACCGTGTTCTCCGTTAATATATACTTTATATAAGCTTACCATTTTACGAACTTTCACCTCATATTTCCCAATAAATTAAACATTTCACTTTTATGTACATGGAAACCTAAACATTTCTATATAATTCTCTTTTAGAATTAAGCGGCACACCTCTCATCGCACACACAATTTTTAATGAAAGCGCAAAGTCACCAGTTATTTATTTATATCACCACCTGTTTCTCTCATGCTTTGCCCCCCCCCCCCACAAAAAAAAAAAAAAACCCACACCTACAGGAGCAAAGGACCAGTACTGTAGTGACCGCTAATAACCTCGCACAGATATTAAATTACGTCACACGGCGGGCCCTAGCACGCGCCACCCGGAATAGCCCAATCACAAAACAAAGGGAAGGGCCTCGTGTCACCACGACGTTCCGCACTCTTTTCCCTGGCGAATAGTAGGAGCCGGTATCAGTATATCTATTCTAGGACTACAGTTCTTTGCCGGTTATAGACAGTTGTAGTTCTTGGTTGATTTTTAATCAGGGACATATACAGATTATCTATATTTTGTTTGGTTTGTGTGGCTGTGTTTAATTCGCCGCCATTATTTTAGAATAACTGTAGCTTCGCATAGCTAGAGTAAGGTGAGTACACCGCCTTCATATTTGCAATTCCTTTAGCCAGCTATCTTAAATCCAGCGTCCAGGCGCTGCAGATGTGGCTGCGCTGGAACGTAATCTGCAACTAATGCCTTTAAATTAGCTACATTACGTGCTGAATCCATAGACGCGATAGTATCATGTTTCTTAGCGCTGAATTCATCATGCTTGTATCTCGTGCTGTCTGAAAACGTTGCGATCTCTTCGTTAACTTAATTTATAGATAAGAATATCCGTTTAAAAGCTAGTAGGCAGCCACGTGTTTTCCGTACTAATTTAGAGAACATTCAACATTTTTACATCCAACATCTGCTTCTGTAGCAGGTTAATACCTTTTTGAGAACTCAAGTACTGGCCAGCTGCGTAGTTTTTACTGAGTAAATTCTAGCGAATAATACATTTAGTAATGGGGAGAAGGAAGTTGGCCTGACCAGAGGTTACAGCGAAACATTTTGGACATTGACAAGCTCCATGACAAACATCAAAGCTGAAGTACCAATGAGTTGGGCAGTACATTTGATTAGTTTTGGGAAGGCATTGTTTTAATGTACAAAGTATATTATATTTATATAGTAAACTGTATAAAGGCTGGGTTTGGTTGGCACGTTATGTGACAGGGTCACTCTATAAAATGGGGATGGGCAACCTGTTGGTGTAGTCACAGGTGGGTTGAATGAAAAGTATGTTGGCCTCAGAAGTTATAAAATGAGGCTGAAGCATTGAAAAATGGGAAACACATAAGTGTATTCAGTTTTGACTATTTGCAAAAAATCTTGCATATAAATGGTGAGAAAGCAATTGACCCTAACACTTATTGTTGGAGCCAAAAATACAGCAATTCTACACTGTTTACACTGTGCCAGTTGGTGATAGTGTTGCTCTAGTGCAAGAGATGGTATATTTAGGGTTTCCTAGACTACAAGTGAATCTGTAGTGATACTGTTTTATGTCAGGCGATTTGTAAGTGAATGTCACATTAAGAGTGAAGTTTTTTGCAGGCTTGCTAGCTTTACAGCAAGAAAGCATTGGGCGGTAGTGTGTTATGCGGTAGCCTGAGCTAATCCAAAGGCTTTGCTGCAGTGCAGGTTGTCACATTTAATTAAATAATGAGCAGAAATGCATTTAGACAATGCCCACCATGACATCCATGTGTAATGTGCAATGAGAACAAAAACTCACAAAGCTGCTGTTGCACCTGCTATGCAGACCTGACAGGTCGAACGGCAGCCACGTTTGTTGCCCGACCTGTTTCTATATCTTGGCGGATACAGCACATCGAACTTGTTGGAACCAATCTTCACAACCCACATGTTGGCACTGTTCCTCTTTGTTTCCACTCTACATAAAGCAGTGTTGCCTTTTATGTTTACACTTACAGTCATTTTCAACCCTCACGCTTTCCGTACATGTTTGCATGAACTACATCGGTTTAATGCTGTCCCTTCCAGACTGAAGTATTTATTAATTTCTGAAACCACTTATCCAGTTCAGACTTTTGCAGAGGAGCTAATTTTGCACGTGCCATTCAGGGTTACGGGTGTAAACATGAAGAATGTCAGATTTGTAATAAAACCATTCATCTTTTTTCATTAATGTGTAGTTATTGTGTAGTTATTAATTGATGGTGGGCACTTGCTGTACTTCTGTGTCAGTGTAGTAAATTTACCTGATCTTTGAATACATCCCTGCTTGCTTACAAAGGTGTAAATCCAAGAACACGTAACTTGCTATTATGTGATTAGGGGCTTTTTGTTGCATAAAGACTCGGGTGTTCCCATGACACCCCTAAAATGGGCAGATTTTCCCCTGTGCACCTTTCACCCACTTTGGGCTTTGGGTAGCGCTGTGGTTGTACGTAGAAACAGCCTTGGTGTGTTTGTGTGTGCCTGTCTCAGTGTCCTCTGTTGCCCTTGGAGGAGTTGGGAGGAGCCAGGATTGAGTCAGTTTTTAACGAATGGGTTTGTGGACGGTCACCCTCAGAGGTCCTTTTGCTTTTCTGTTTGATTTGGCATCGTAGCACGGCTCAGAACAGGCCTTTGTGAATCAGCGTTCTCATTCTCCGGGTTGACGTTACCTCTTGTTGTACTTGTAACTGTGTTCTTCTTTTACTAGAAATGTTTCTGTTATGTGTCTGATAACTGTGTGTTCATTCAAATGTAAAAGTATGTCATTGTTAAATAATGAAACGTTAAATAGCTTAAATTCGCTGCCACTCTTAGGAAGTCTTCCTGGGTGTTCTGTTTAAGGCGTTCCTGACTTTCTGCAGTTGCTTCCACAAGTAAAGTCAGGTTGACTGCGTCCCTACTCGGAAGGGTTTGAGACCAGATAGATGTTTGTGGTTCTGTGTGTGTACTTCTGTGCATATCAAGACTAGTTGTTTTATAAACATCTCAGATATGGTGCACTTTTTAATGTAGGTGCCCTCGATACATAAGATAAAAATATTCCAAATTGTTTTCAGGCTCTGCATTTGGGTCATTGACCTTATTAACATCACATTGCCGTATTATGATGGCAAGGCAGAAAGTACACAGCTTTTTACAGTTACATTTATGCCTATATCATGATTACCAGTATAAATATAAAACAATTTTAAGGTAACTACTATTTGAGTTTAGTTTGGATATGATGTTTCAAAGAGGAACCTTATTCTTTTGTGCCTTTTTAAAGCAGCTGAGCCAAATTTAGAACAGATTTACTGTGACATAAGCCTTTGTAGCGTATGAATGCAAGTATCTGGGTTTTAATGTTATAACAGCACTCGAGATTGCAGTTGTGCAATACTAAGTGTTCAGGACTGGAGGTCCTGCTGTTCAGTGTTTGTGTACAAACGGGACTGGGGTGACTGGCACGCAGGCCGAAGCGTTGGGGATGGTTGGGAAACACTGGTGCTCATGTTCTTCCGTTTCCTTGTGACAGAACTTCAGTGGAGGAGGGAGGAGTGGAGAGCAGCCTTGTGGCCCACGGCACTCAGTCTCAGGATGAAGCTGAAGGAGGACGTGAACCCCCTGCTTGTCCTACTCTTCCGCTGCGTGACCTGGCTGTATGCCGTCCTCACCTTCCTGCCCCAGTGCCTGCTTTCGTTCGGGCAGAGGCGGAGCCATCGTGTGCGGGCCGTATCGGTGGGCGGGCCGGCTGGGCCATACCGGGCCGTCGGCAGCATGCAGTGCCTGGCTGCCATGCTGTACCCTGGCTGTGACACACTGGAGAAGGTGTTCCAGCGCTCCGCTCGCCTCTTCCCACACAGGGACTGCCTGGGGACCCGTGAGCTCCTCAGTGAGGAGGATGAGCTCCAGCCCAACGGGAAGGTCTTCAAGAAGGTGAGGGCGGCATGGAACGACGGAGACTCACTAGACACCTTCATAAACTTTACTGTGTATGTAGGCTGGCATTTAAGGGGAACATGCTACTTTCTAGCTGGATTTGGGACACGTGTCCTGAATCTTCTACAAGAAGTGGGGCTATGTGACTCTTGCAGCCAGGAGATCACATTCTTTATAACTGCTGAGACACATTGTGCTTCCATGACAGTGCCGTTACTGACATGGCCCACAGCAGCTCTCTACTGCCATTTCTCCCTTCGTCATACTAGCATGGCAGATGTGTTGTTCATTGTTTGACACTGTTTTGAGTCAAATGTTTGTAAGCTAAACTTTATCTAAAAGCAAGATAAGAGGATTGATTTTGGTCTCTTGCTTCTAAATGGCTAATCTTGTGATTCTGTTTATAATGTGGGCTGGAACCCTGAAGTTATTCATTGTGTAAATCAGCCGCTAAGAGGAGGAAGTTACTTGTTACTCAACAGTGTTTCCAGCTCTGGCCGTGTTGTTCATTATGCAGTGGTGGGGATGTCAGCAGTGAGAGATGACACTGTTTTGGATGGGGGATGAAATGTTAAAAGGACATTGCACAGATTATCCGGTGTCAAAGTACATTTTTGTGAAAAGGGCTGTTGCGTGTAAAATTTGTATTAATCACTAGACCACCCTACATATTGATTAAAGTTGGAATTATCTGTGATGCATACACCCTCTGTTGCATCATTTAATACAGTTTGTCCTTTTCTTATTTTAGTGTCAGATTCTGATTTATAACTAAACGTGTAATTACTTATGAAATTAAAATTCTTAACTGTGGAAATGTGATGGCTGAAGTTAACTAATGGTTAAATTGAGATGAGGAGAGTGTACGTCCTACAGGAGAGTGTACGTCCACACAGGAGAGTGTACATCCACACCAGAGCCATCTGCGTCCACGCAGTAACACTTGGTCGCGCAGCTCTCTGTTACCAAGCTGTTTTTGCCTCTGCCCTCATGTGCCCCTAGGTGATCCTCGGTAACTACAGGTGGATGTCGTATGAGGAGACATTCCAGGCAGCAGCGCGATTTGGCAGCGGGCTCGCCGCTCTGGGTCAGAGGTCAAAGTGCAACATCGCTATCTTCTGTGAGACAAGGGCCGAGTGGATCATCGCAGCACAAGCATGCTTCATGCACAATTTCCCTCGTGAGTCTGTTGCCCCTGTCCTCTCCCAAAATTCAGAATTGTCATTTAACACACACACACACACACACAGGCACCTGAATCTCTGCTCACATAGATTCTGCTACCGTTTTTGTTTATTTTCTTCGTGATGAGAGCTTTTGTTCTGGATTTGCAGTGGTCACCTTGTACTCAACCCTGGGAGGACCGGCGATAGCTCACGGCCTGAATGAGACGGAGGTGACTCATATAATAACCAGCAAGGAGCTGCTGGAGAACAGGCTTAAGGTCAGACATTTCACTTTGCATTAAAATGACCCGTTTTCTACTGAAAAGTTGTTTCCAAAGAGCTAACTTGTAATTTGTAACACATGGACTCCTGGCTATTTAACATGGTGCATTTCACATCACTGCCAGCACTATTGGGTTACTTTAAAGTGTTTATTACAGTCAGATGATCTAATAGTGGAATACAGGATATATAGTTAACCTCAGAATTATTGGCACTGTTCGTGAACTTTAACTAGAATTAGCATATAAAAATACTTTTGTGTCAATTTTTGACGTTCTTTGGGTCATTGTCTTGTTGAAAGACCCAGTCACGGACAGGTTTATGGCTTCTGACAGAAGCAACTAGATGTTCGGTTAAATTGTTCTCATTTTGAACGGAATTCATTATGCCGCTGACCTTAACAAGAGCCACCGGACCACCGGCAGCTAAACAGCCCCAAAGCATGTCCGTTACCATATTTTGCTGTTGGTGTGAGGTGTCGGTCTTTGTGTCCAGTCCCCTTTTTTTTTTTCACCAAACATGATGGTGGTGCACCTGGCCAAAAAGCTCAAATTTTGTCTGACCACAACACACGATTTCAGTTCAAATGTTGCTTGGAAAAGTTTAGACTCTGGGATTTGTTTTGGTCTCACGAAGGGCTGCTTTTGTGAAATTCGTCAGGTGGCATCTTACTGTTTGTTTTGAAACGGAGAACCTGGTGGGTCCAGGTGTAGTTCTGCTACAACAAACATTGAAAGTCATTTTCTATTTTTGGTTTACTGCCCTCTGTGTTAGGCTATTCTGTTAGACGTTCCCAGACTTCAGCACATCATCGTGGTGGATGAGAAGCCCACTGTTTGGCCAGGCTACCCCCGGGGCATCATGGTCCACAACATGTCTGCGGTGCAGGACTTAGGAGCCCGACCTGAGAACAGTAAGGAGGATGTTGTACTTCCTGCTATAAATGTCAAAAACTGACATTTACACGTCAGCCCCGCGCCGCTGCCTGACATTTACAGGTCACCTGATGAAATGCTTTTTCTGGCCATTGCCTGCCCACTCCTCTCTCGTCCCGTCTGTGTTCTGCTTAGCCCCTCGTTCACTGGGCTTACCTCACCAGATTCTCTACCCTTGTCAGTGTCGCGCCTACGGCAGCAGCCCCACCCTTCAGACATCGCTGTCATCATGTACACCAGTGGCTCCACGGGTATCCCAAAGGGCGTAATGATCTCCCATAGCAACCTCATCGCTGGGGTCACGGGCATGGCCGAGAGGATCCCCAACATCAAGTAGGATGCCAGCACATCTGCCGTCATCCATCTCAGAGTTCATAAATACTCCCTCTTCACACTTATTTATGAATTACTTTAATCAAAGCAAAACCAGATATGAGACATGTTTCATGGTAACATCTCTGGGCAGGAAAAAAGAGAGTGTAAGGATTGTCATAGCGATGACTAAGAGATTCACAGTTTAAATCATTGCATAATATCATGTTCCAACCCTCATGGGTTGCTGTAGTAGGAGTGTAGTAGGAATTTGCCGTAACCATGACAGCCATACTCATGGAAACGCATGCTTCGTAATGATTCTACAGCGAGAATGACACTTACATCGGGTACCTGCCGTTGGCCCATGTGTTGGAGCTGAGTGCTGAGATGGTGTGCTTGTCCTATGGCTGTCGAATTGGATATTCCTCTGCGCAGACCCTTTCTGATCAGGCAAGTGTGTCCATGTCTCTCCCACTTCATAAGCTGAGTTTAAATTGTTAATTTACATGTATTGTGTGTATGCATGTGTAATGTTCTGTGTATGTTTGTTTTACTGGTTAACTAAGTGCCTGAAACGTTTGGTGAGGGGGGATGTACAGGGAGTTGCAGGGCATAAAATTTTGTTGGTTTTTTTCGGGGTAGTTGTGGTGGAAAGATTAAAATAGGTGTGCGACATAAGCGTCTGTTGTGTTTATTTTATAGTTAATGTTGTTTTAACATAAACAACATGTTTAGCCCTTTATACTGCAGCCATAAACAATCACACACTAGCTCTGAGTGATGTACATTTGCTTGATCCGGATGGGTATGCCACACACTGCAAAGATGTATCAAACATGACCAGGTGCTGCTACAGCTGTTGTGTAGCCACTGTTTTAGGGTCCAACTGGACATGACACAGCAGTTGTCCCATTATACCTCCAGTTCAATGCAGGCACTGGAGTTTTTTTTTTTTTTTTTTTTCCCTGCTGTTTTTGGGTCTGCTTTGTTTCAACTGGTAACTTCAAGTTCTGGTTCCTTAACAGTCCTCAAAGATCAAGAGGGGCAGCAAAGGTGACATGAGCGTGCTGAAGCCCACGCTGATGGCCGCTGTTCCGGTAAGCTGTGACGTCCTGCAGCCATTCAACACCTGCAAGGAGCCTTCCCGCTGATGCCCCGGTCTGAATTTATAAGCCTAGAGAAGGACTGATGTAATGTTCTTAAACCAGACTCCGTTTAGTTGCATGAGTCAAAATGAAAACGCAGGATTTCTCAGTCAGGGCTTGCGAGGGGAGCAGTAATGAATTGAGTGTTGGGTGGAGCTGTTCAGGCAGGTCGTGTTGTAGCACGGCTCCACGTTTACCCATCCGTTCATGTGGGAAGTGACGAGGTTGACCCTGACGTTGTAGGAGATTATGGATCGCATCTACAAAAATGTGATGGCGAAGGTTGAGGAGATGAGCCCACTGCAGAGGTCCATCTTTGTGCTGGCCTACAACTACAAGATGGAGCAGATCTTGAAAGGCTACAGCACTCCGCTCTGTGACAGGTGCGGCTGGGTAATCACGCTGCGTGTGTGTGCAAGTAAACTTGTATGCGCACGTGTGGTCTGTTATGAGAATGTACGCATGTGGTCTTCAGGCTTGTCTTCAGGAAGGTGCGCTCTCTGCTGGGGGGACGGACACGGGTGCTGCTCTCTGGGGGGGCCCCGCTGTCGGCTGCCACGCAACGCTTTATGAACATCTGCTTCTGCTGCTCCGTGGGCCAGGGATATGGACTCACCGAAACCTGCGGGGCTGGCACTATCAGTGAGGGTGAGTAGGGGCAGAGGGCGGAGTCAACACCTGTGCAGTCTTCACCCGTGTAGACAGCCGCTGAAGGTCTGATTTGTGTCCTCTGTGCTTCAGTGGGCGACTTCAGCACAGGACGAGTGGGTGCGCCCCTCATTTGCTCCGAGATCACCTTGAAGGACTGGAAGGAGGGTAAGTGAGACAATCCAGGCCAGAGGGGCCCGTGCTGACCGGACGGCAAATGATGTCTGTCCGCTAACGGCAGGACTGGTGCTCTGTTCCCCAGGTGGGTACCACAGCACTGACCAGCCGCACCCTAGAGGGGAGATCCTTATTGGGGGACCCAACGTTACTATGGGCTACTACAAGAACATGGGCAAGAGCCAAGACTTCTTTGTGGATGAGAAGGGGCAGCGATGGTTCTGCACAGGGGACATCGGGGAGCTCCACCCAGATGGCTGCCTGAAGATCATTGGTAAGGAAAGCTGTGGTTTTCCAGACCTAAATCGGGCAGCTGGGGGACGAAATCTATATCTTTCTCTGAATAACTGTGTTGACGACACTTGGCAAAATGTAAATGATGCAAAGGGGGCAAGGGAAGTTCATTTTGGATAGACGCTTTTGCTAAGTAACGATACAGTAAACAGTAGGCTTATAGACAGGCATCTTCCTCTTCCCACAGACCGTAAAAAGGACCTGGTTAAGCTGCAGGCAGGCGAGTACGTGTCTCTGGGCAAGGTGGAAGCTGCTCTGAAGAACTGCACTTTAATAGACAACATCTGCGCCTATGCCAACAGGTTGGGGCTTCTCATCAATCATAAAAACCCTCTTTGCCTCTTTGCTTCATTTAGAAACTAGCGTTTAGGCTTGTCATCTTCTCTCTGTCTCGGCAGTGACGAGTCATACGTGATTGGCTTTGTGGTGCCCAATCAGAAGCAACTCTTGGCTCTGGCAGCACGGAAGGTGGTGCAGGCCTCGTGGGAGGAGATCTGCAATAACCCTGAGATCGAGCGTGAGGTGCTGAAGATAATCGCAGAGGCGGCTGCTGCAGGTAGGCAGGTGGGAGTGTACAGTCCATGTGTGCAGGTAGGCGTGAAACATCGAACACAGGGCGGTGCATCACTTCTCAGAAACACTGTGTGTAGACATGAAGAGAAGGTCATGAACAGTAGGCCACATTGTAAGTAGACTTTCATGATTTCCTTGGGCTGACAGTGTAGCAGTATATGAAGGCACTACAGTGAGAATCCCCCAGTGGTCAGGACAAGAGTACCATAGTCCCCCTAACTCTGTGCGGACTGCAAGGTCACGAGTTTGAGCCTGGGTCACCCCTGTAACAACAGCACCCAAGTTAAAAATAAATAAATAAATAAAATGATGAATTTATACCCCAGTCACTTTATAATTTCCGTGAGGGGTCTCATTATGACTCTGAGCCTACTTACTGTGATGGGATGCAAGGCTGTAATCTTGATTACACATTATCAGCTACAAGCCATTTTTCAAATATAAACACAGTTGAACCTTCATAAAGTCTGTGTATGTTAATATCAGATAAACAACTGTATCACCCGGTTGTCATACATATGAAATCGTCTGGAATTGAGCATTAAAAAATGTGTCGATATCGCTCCCATTCAAATCAGCCCAGATGTATGTGTGCTGAAACTCTGATCCCTGATGACAGATACAGTTCAGTGGGCTGAGGAACAAGACCTTACCTCCTGTTTATATTCCGCTCATTCCAAAGCACTGTAAATTTTATTGCACATAGTGCTAAATTATTTTTAATCTGAAGTGTTGCACCGATCATAGAAATAGAAGTCAATGTGTATAATCTTCAAAGATCAGGAAGACTGTAACTGAATGCACTGTGACACTAGAAGCATGTTGATGTCAATTTCGGGGTAACTAATTGCAGCCCAGTTGGAGCGGTTTGAGATCCCCAAGAAGATCCGGCTCATCGCCGAACCCTGGACCCCAGAAACAGGGCTGGTGACCGACGCCTTCAAGCTCAAGCGTAAAGAGCTGAAGAGTCACTACCAGGATGACATCGAGAGGATGTACGGCGGCAAATAAGGGCTTCTGCCTTGAGCCAGCGGTTGGCTGTGCCCCTCCAGATCCGCTTTGTTCCAGAACATTCCCATCAAATGGAGAAATACTTGAATTAACTTTCTGTGAGAAAAAAAAAAAAAAAAAAAAAAAAAAAAAAACAAATATTGGGCACAACAGAGGGGGTTTTCTCCAGCCTTTTCTAGTGGTGGGGGGGTTGATAACCATGTGGGAGGGTTACCTTGTACCCACAATGAG
>JABJVR010003454.1:0-15893 GCA_025773905.1 Chitala chitala | reverse complement strand
TCTGGGATGGGCTCCAGGTTTCCCCGCGACCCTCACCAGGAATAAGCGGTTAAGATAATGGATGGATGGATGTTTCTTTCACCTCAGTTAATCCACACCAGATTTTTAATCTTTCCTCATAACCGTTAGAGCAAAGAAGTTGGTCTTCAGATGCAAGAGGATGTCCTGAATGTTGCCACAGAACTACAGATGGTGAGTCCACTATAGGACATTGCTGGATACAGTGTAGAACTCCACTGCATCATGTCTGTTGGTTTGTATTGTGATCCACCAGAACAGTGGACTGACAAAAATGCTGAGGTGCCATTTCTTCAGATTTTTACTGCAATATCTTAGATGTAATAAAATGGACTGTGTCCATTAAAAAAAAAAAAAACTGAAAGGATCTTTGTCAGTAAAAAATAGTGAAGTGATTTAAATAAAACCTTAACCAAAATCCCACAGTGAGTTTAAACAGAAACCTTTTCATGGTTCTGTGGTGTCTGTCGCAGGGCTGTCTGTGTGCCTGGCTGGCTGACACACTTTCCCTGATACCGGGCCCCCGAGGACATGTGTGTTCACCTTACATCACCCTGAGTAGACATGGGCTCCACCCTTTGGAATGACACGTTCTCTCCCACACACATCTGCACAGCTGAGCTGGATAGAATCAGGCATCAGTTTGCAAAGTGCCTTTAAGATCACTAAGGTCCCCTGTTTGTCGTTGTGACCCCTGAATTCTGCATGGAGGGTTTTTTTTTGAGAGAGCATTTGGCTTTCTCCTTGCTTCCCTGGATTCTTGTCCCGGTACTTCGTGGTGTGTCCATAGCAACTTGTTTTGGCGGCTAACCCTGTAAAGCTCACTGTCTGGCCAGTCCACATTGTTTCCCCCTAAATATCACGCTCTGCTCCTGTTCGAGCTCCAGCGTAGCTGAACGCAGTCAGAGGCGCGGTGTCCTGTACGTGTCTAGGCACGGTGAACATAGTTGGATTATTTGATGGGCTCAGATCTTGACATGCTCAGGCTTTGGAATTGCGATGGAAGAGACCACTGTCTCTATTTTTAAGGCTGAGTGCCACTGCAGATGCATTACACTAAAGCATGAATTCTGCTTGAACAAAAGAGATAATCATTAAAGTAGAAGTTTTGGCACCATTTTGCTCACTGAGTGCACATAAACCACACACAGTGAGCTTAACAGATGAAGAAGAATTGAAATATGGCAGCTGTATGTTACAGAACACCAGAGGTCAACCGATGCAGATAATGAAACTGTTTAACCTGAAAAATGTAGGTTTTCTGTAATTCACTAAGTCTTCAACATAGTGAATTACAGTAAAGAGGATATATAATCCTGGTTGTTTCACATTTTGCACGACTTTCTACAGGGCAGAATGTTCCACCACTGCTGGTCAAGAGATGGGAAGCAGTTACTGCAGAGGTCCATGGCAGCGTGGGTAATTTAGTCATTGCAAGAGAGGCGTGTATGAAAAGGAGTGTATTGAAGCAACCTGCTGAGTTTACAGGGAGCCACAGGAGCAGGCAGATAAAGATTACGGTGTGATCTTTGTAAAATTATGCATTTACGTGGTGGCCGTCGTCTGAAAGGAAGTGAGGATGAAAGTCAGACTGAGCAAAACAGGATAGCGACAACCAGAGTATCTGAGACAAAGTGTGTGACACAGGAAGTGATATGGGTGCTGGAAGAAAATGGTTCAGTTTGAAATGTCACATGGGTGAACTGAGAGATTACAGGCGTCTCTGACATCTCTGACACAGAGTAATGCACTGATGTTGATGTTATTGCTGTCCCATCATAGGCAACTGGCTCTGTGTATGGGACCTGTGTATGGGATGCAATGACTGACTCTCATCATATTTCAGTCAGAAAAACATTCCACTGACTGATAGTCTATAAAGCACCTCATTTCAGTCCTATATATGCCTTTCTACTGTTGTTTTATTGGTTCTTTTTGAAGTCATGTCAATTTGATAGTGAAATATTCAGAGCTGTTTGTAATTTTTAAAAACCACCACAGACAGTAGCATGTACAGGCAGTGCTCTTGTGTCGTGTATAAAATGAAAGGTGTGGCTCTTAGTGAAACTGCTGCAGGCCGAGCTGTTCCACCACTCTCAGTGTGTCTTGGTATTGTACCAAGAGCACTCTCACTGAACATGACTGTGATGCTAATGTTCATTAGAGAGTGTTCAGAGCACTCTCACTGAACACGACTGTGATGCTAACGTTCATGAGGGAGTGCCATTATAAAAACTGTAGTATATTAAGGGCAGTCACGTTTGTGTGTGTTGTACACATGCATATAGGGCAGTGAACTTGTGAATTTAGCTTGGCTTTGTGCCATATTTCGTTTGGTGCAGTGGCACAGTTGTGAAATGTTTTTGTAAAGGCTGTATACCATTTTCATCTGTCACTGTCAGCACATAAATAAAACAAAGCTGCTTCCTCACGCTTTCTGAGCTCCAGAGAGGTGTTCTTATCAGCAACTTATCTCATCACAAATAGTGATGTCTACATTTAGCAGTGAAACGATGGTAACTTTATATGGTCCCGCCCTTATCAGACAGCATGTTTTGTCTTCATCGATTCCTTTAATTACAGAACATGCAAAAGCGGCAACTGTCCCCAAATTGTCTAATGACAGGTGTTAACCACAGCATTTGCTGCAGTGCAGTTTGTACTAGTGTATTACTGCAATGGAACGATGCAATGTAGTCAATGCAAATACGTACAGTGGCTGTGAGACACGTTAAGTTTACCGATATAAAGACTAAAGATATTGATATAGTACATCAGTGTCTTCAGAAGGTATGTGGCATTATAACTAGATGGATTAAAAAAATTATATTTTTTGCTTATGATGGGAGGAATTTATGATGCAGGTCTGACATCTTGTGACAGCTCAGGTGTGAGTGAAGTGGAGAACGTGAGAGAGCGAGATGGTAGTATCCATGGCTTACCTAACAGCATCCCTGTGATACTTTTTTGAAGGCCCTGAAGACGTACTACCAGTACCACACTGACTTTCTTGCTGCCGAGGGGAAGCTGAGGGAGGTCACCCGATTGGACGAGAAGCAGATGGGTAAAGCTGCTGAGCTCACTGTCAGCCATTCAGGAGGGCCGAGGCGCGGAACTGTCAAGAAAATAGAGAAGGTGGGGAATCCTCAAAGTCTAAATGTATTGGTGCTATCATAGTACATAAGCAGAAAAAAATAGATGTGCACTATTTGTACCACCTATATCCATCAATGTGGCTGATATTTGAAATGTGGAATTGCTTAATTTCCACTTGATGTGTACTTCTGGAAGACAGCAAGACTGCAATCATATATGTGCTTGTGTGTGTGTGTGTGTGTGTTTGTAGAGGCAGGGGAAGTTCCAGGAAGCCCAGCTGAAGTGCACTAAAGCTCGTAACGACTACCTTTTGAGCATGGCAGCTGCCAACGCCTCTTTGAACAAGCACTACCTTCAGGATATCTGCACTCTTATAGACGTGAGCTTTTCTCCACAGCGCATTCACCGATGCACACCATGTGTGCTGGCTGTCATGGGGAAGGAAGTCACTTGCCTGGTTGTCATGACCACTCTCATTCAGTGAAGTTTCTGTGTTCTGCAATGGTCACATGTTCACTTTGTGTCTGGGCGGTACATACCACCTTTGACTGTGTAGAACCATGTAGGACCATGTGAAACCAATGCATTTTTATTTCACACTACACTTTCCTTCCTTTTAACTTTTGCGTTTTAACGTTTGTGTTTTACCTCTCTCTCTCTCTCTCTCTCTCTCTCTCTCTCTCTCTCTCTGTTAGTGCACTGATCTAGGGTACCACCTCTCTTTAACCCGAGTGATGCGGGGGTATCTGTCCACACGGTACAAAGCCCAGCAGAACTTGAAGGAGGGCCTACAACAGCTGGACCAGGCTGTATCCAAGTTGGACCAAATCCGGGACAGAGATTCATTGCTACAGGCCCACAATGCCACGTTCTGCTTACCTTTCCTTTTTCAATATCAGCCTCATGAGAACGATCAGGTACCACAGCTCTCTCTGTGCGTACCCATGTGTGTCTTACTATAGGTTTGTGTGTCATGTTTGTGCATGTGTTGGTGATGAAGAAGCCTGTGATGAAGCTTTATGAAGGTCCTGTCCCTGTGTGTTCCTGTGTGTTTGTGTACGTATATGCATGTGTGGCAATGTTTGTAAGCAGGGAGATACTTTCACTGATATGCCTGCTTTGCAGAGGTCCTGTTGATATGTGACTGACCTCAGCAGCTCTGTTTCTGTGTCCACCTCAGGTGTGTGAAGTGAGTGCAGAAGGCCAGGTAAGGTATGAGCTGGAGACTCGATTCCAACAGCTGCAGTCTCGCCTGGCCGCCGTTGTGCTGGAGACGGACGAGGTGAGCCTAAACCCCCTCCATGGTCACCTACACATTTCTGTGGTTTCTGTTTTTGCTCATTACAACAGGGAGAGATGTTTCATGAGTACAGTAGTACTGCAAGTACAAAATAATCCAAAAAGGAAGGCCCTATACATGAAAGGTCTTTACTAAAGGATCGTTGCCGTGGCAGCCAAAAGATCCGATTCCTCTTTTGTGCTCGCTTCATGGGAAAGGTCAGTAAAACGCTGCGTGCCACACACGACGCCCTGCTGGAGAGCATCTGTGATGATGACTGCAGCCCTGGTACTGAGCACCTGGGAACAAACCTCCCTGAGCCGGCGGCGGCCGACGGTCCTGGAGGCAAACCCAGCCTAGCCAAGCGTAGGGCCAACTCACAGGAGACCGAGAGCTTCTATTTTACGGTGAGATAAAGCCAATGTTGTGGGGGTTGGGAGGTTTCATAGATATCATAGGTTTGTGAGTCATTCATGTCAATTTACCTGCTGAACATTACTGTACATTGCTGTACATTACTGAACATTCATTCACTTTGATGATGATAGTGTTTATACCCTTGTCAAAGTCAAAGTCATATGTACGTCACGGTTGTCACAGGTGGCTTGACATTAACAATAGTGGTAGTGGCTCAGTGGTGATGCTGCGTCCTTCCTTACACAGCTCAGGTTGTTGGTTTGGTTCTGGCCCCAGTTCAGTTTGTGATGTTTTCTGTATGCCGTGTTTATGTTATTGCTGTTCTAATATGGGTTTCCTATGGCTTTTTCCTACTATATATAGACTTTCAGTTCAGGAAGACCTGTGTGTGTGTGTGTGTGTGTGTGTGTGTGTGTGTGTGTGTGTGTGTGTGCGCGCACCTGCGGTTGTAGTTTGCTGTCCCTCAAGCATGTATGTTTGCACCCAGCTTTCTTGAGAGTTCAGGCTTACCGCAATCCAAGACTACACAAATAGTTCCAGGACCTGAATGAGCAGGGTTTGATGGGCTAGCTGGCAATTACTGTTATGGTGGCATCCATAAAATGACCACAAAATAAATTTTTGGACTTCTCTCCATAGAAAGTGAAAGAACATCTCAGTGGAAAGTCCCTGATCTCCAAACTGCAGGTCAAACATGACCTGCTGAAGGACGCCATACAGAAAGGTACTCATCTACACCAACACAGTTCTCATGGCTTCAGACATTAGAATTAGTATCGGTGAGATTTTTCTGTTGCTGACATTATGAATAAATCTTATTCATAAACAGAATCTGGTTTTATGTAGTTTAACATCAAATTGCTGTTTAGACAGCTTATATATTCTGTTTAAATAACGCTAAGTTCTTTGTCTTGGCATCTCAGTTCAGTCAAAACCCTGTGCCTTACTGATATTTTTATCCCTCTGCTGTCCAATTCTGTGCTTTACTCCAGCTGAAGCCATCAACAAAGATGCCTCCAGGTATGATAACGTCATCGCTGGCCTCAGTGTATAACTTTACCCGTTGCAGCCTGAAGATTTTACTTAGCAATCTAGTTGGCGCAATGATCACTGTGGCATATGGTTATGATCAAGACAGGAAACGAATCAACTAATACCTCAGTTCTCTGTCTTCACTGCATGTCTTTATGTTAGCTAGTGTCAGATCAAAACTTTCCAGGTTGGTGACTGATTAAACACTCCCTTGTTAGCAGCAGCATCTGCAGTCTGATGGCAGTAGCTCTCCATCAGACAAAATAGCCTCACTCTTTGTATGTTTTCTTTTAGGGCATCTTTAGTAGTTTCTCCAATTGTTATTTTTTACCAGGAGTGTTGAGCGAATAAGCATGGTGCTACAATCAGTATGAATGCAATGTTTGATAGGAAAACTGTTTCTTAGTGCTTAGTATGGCATGTTGGACAGTAAGGTTGTAATGTTGGCACTGCCCTTACCACTTGTTGCTTTAAATTGTGTGATGATGGAGTATGTAAATTTGATCTGAGGTTTTCACATTGGTTGATTATTGAGTGTGGAATCACACTATGTCCCAGGATTAGACTTGAATGGTACACTGGAACAATATGCTCTTTTGTAACTTTGCTTTATGGACCAGGTGTTCCTGAACTTAGCCTAGATTGTCTGCATGTGTGGGTGTGCGTGTGTACACACGTGTCTGTAGGCGGACGTTTTTGCATGTTAACAGTATAATGTCTAATCTTGGTTCTGTGCTGCTGTGTGAGGCCAGTCCACAGTGTTATTTTGTACGTTCATGTGTATGCGTTAAACCAGCATAGTTTGCAGTTGCACCCCTGTGGCCTCACATACGAGATTGTACTCTGCTGTCTCTGCATATTTGTGTGCATATGTGTGAGTATGCGTGTGCGGGACTGCACGTGTGTGTGAGCGTGTGCGCATGTATACATGAGAGCTGCAGATCTGAAGCGAGATCCTTGTTTGTCCCCAGAGGGAACTTGGGCAGGTCTGTGCGCCTGCGGAAGGCACGGCCCTGCTCCCAGTATAGCCACAAGCTCTTCGGTGGAGACATGCTGTCCTTTATCCAGGTACACAATACTGCTCGCCCAGGCATGCCGCAGTAGTCTGCACTCTGCTTAGCTGCTCTCTCTGTGTGCGAGGATGCAGCTGAACAGGTCATTCTGTCTACTGTCTACTGTTCATGTGCTATTGTACTATCCATTCTGGGGGGAGAGGATGGGGGGGGAAAGGCTGAAATAATCCTGGTCCGCTTTGAACTGAAAATGTATATTTAACAGGAGCAACCCAGTCCATATTCAAACTTGCGAACTTGAAGATGATTAGTCCGCTGAGCCAAAGACCCAAATCCATTACTTGGAGGAGTAATAAGCCTCTTGCCCTGACTACCGGGGGATTCGCACTATAGCAGTCCACAGTCCACTACATCTACTAATACAGTTCTGTAGAAAGAGTTCCATAGAAATGGTTCTATAGAAAAAATCCATTTAGAAACTTTACTGATCTTAAGAGCTGTTTTGTAACTTGTGGATATTTTATATTACTGTAGAATTAAGAGAACTGTAAACAACTGATGGGATTTTGTCTAAACGAACACATTGTATAATCAAATTAAAAGTTCAATAGAACATGCTTGTCTTCTCAAATTCCTTAGAGTTCTATAGAATTCTGTATAACCTGCTGCCGAAGCCTGAAGTTCTATTGAAATTCTGTAGAATCCTATAGAAATTCTGTAAACATTTTTTGCATGGAGAGGATATATAGATTCTAGAAAAAAATGTTTTCTAACTAATAACTTGTGTACCATAAATATCTGCTCCCGTAAACACATAAACCTGAGATTGCGGAATTCCCCTTCAAAGAAGAATCAACAAATTTTCACTGAGAAAATGGTTCTAAGCTACTTTTTCTGTTTGTTGCTCATCTCAGCTTAAAAAGAGGGCACCCAGAAGCCTGTGGCTGGAAAAAAAGTACTGCTGTGGTCGTCCCTGTGCCGGTCTTTCTCCACTGCAGCTTGTCAACTCAGAGATTATGTCTGTAGCGGCAGCATGAGTAACTGGCGTGAGAACGTGCTGCAATTTACACTCAAGACTGCTGAAGGTTTTCTTTTTTTTACTCTTGGATGATATCGCCAGACTTCCTGCTCAGTGACACAAATGACTTGTCAAACTGGCTGAGTTGTCAGTTGTTCACACCTTACATGGAACAGCACATGCCTGCAGTGTACCAATGCTTCCTTTGTAAAGCCTATAACAATGGTGTGGTCTAACCCCCTCGCTGGACCTTCTAGCACACAGTTGTTCTAGAACATCTCATGTCTCTTACACTGCATGTCCCTTATACCACCAGCCACACAACTAGCTGCCAGTTAGTGTTAGTTCCCACAGCACTGGTGTCATGCCTTATGGAAATACAGCCACACTGCACCATGGTGCTGGGCCTGGCTCTGTCACCTTCTCTCTGTAACCTGCTCTGAAGTGGTCAGCCTCTTCTCCTCATCCATATAGTTTCACCTCTGAAACACTGTGATTCTTTCCTGTGTGCCTTTCTCCCTGTCTATTTCTTTTCTCTTTCTTTTGCTCTGTCTTTCTCTCACTCTTTGTCTTTCTCTCGCCCTGTCTCTCTCGGCCTGTATCTGTCTCTGTTTGTGTTTCATGCTCTGTCTGCCCATATCCCTCCCCCATCCTCCTCCCTCTCTGCTTCACTGGACTCAGCCTCTAGGAGGAGGAGGATGACCAGAATGCAGGTACCCTTCCTCTCCTTAAAGCGCTCCTCTTTACACCTGTGCATATGCTGTGCTGCTGGCTTTCTTTGACTTGTTGTGGTTAGTGCTAGACTGCGCCGCCAGTGCCGGTCACAGTATGAGGGAGCTTCCCACACCTCACTGTTGTGCTGCTGTCTCTCTCAGAGCTCTGGGCAGCAGATCCCCCTGGTGGTGGAGAGCTGTATTCGCTTCATCAACCTCCAGGGTGAGTGGGGCCCTGGGCTATGCTATACAGCCACACCAGCTGCAGATGTAGACTGTCATGCATGATTGGCTGAATTCATTGTCTTTACACAGCTGTCACGATGTGCTAGCACTTGAAAACCAGTGGTTAACTGAAAATCTTAAGTCTGTGTCCGTTTGGGGTTTTGTTGTGTCAAGGTCTTCATCATGAAGGGATATTCCGAGTTCCAGGGTCTCAGAGCAAGGTCAACCTCATCAAGGACGCCTTTGAGAGAGGTACACCTGCCCTGTCACCTTTCATATCCTGTCCACTTTAGCAGAAACTCTAATCCAGAGGGATGATCATTACAAAATTAGCTAAATTTTAATTGATTATGGAACATCAACTACACAACAACAATATTTACAGAACATCTTTAGACATGTGTAATATGCTTACACAATAACTATGAGTTCCATGCTTTAAAGAATATGTGCTGTACAGGTAGAATATGATTATAGAATACGTGCTTTACAGGTGTCATATGATGATGGAAAATGTGCTGTACAGGTATAAGGTTACACGGTGGAACGTTTTGTTTACCTTTTATTTTTCACATTTAGAGTACACCCCATGTTCATCAGTACAATGCCTTGAAACAGAAACCCTATTCAGAAGAAAAGACCCAATGGCGTTTTTGTTCTTTGCAGGGGAAGACCCCCTGACAGATAGTGAGTGTGACCTGGACTCCATTGCTGGAGTGCTCAAACTGTACTTCAGAGGCCTGGAGAAGCCACTCTTCCCAGCAGAGAGCTTCAGCCAGCTCATGGAGTGTGCCCGTAAGGCGTCGTGCACTGCCTGTCTATCTTCATAAGTTGTGGGTCCTTCTGCCCCGTCCCCATGGTAACAGTGCCCCGCCTCCCTCCTCCCATGTGCCCTGCACTCAGAGATCGACAACGATGCAGAGCGAGCCGCCTCCATCAGGACCCTCGT
Organism: Chitala chitala; assembly: GCA_025773905.1. NCBI lineage: Eukaryota > Metazoa > Chordata > Actinopteri > Osteoglossiformes > Notopteridae > Chitala > Chitala chitala. The sequence continues at coordinate 6,133 of JABJVR010003454.1, read as the reverse complement.
CTCCTCGTTCCCGCAGCCTGTGGTTGTGGTCATGAGATACCTCTTTGCTTTCCTCCATCAGTGAGTAGGCCTGCCCCTTTGCCCTGCCCCCTGTGTCGGCATTTCCAACATGGTAACAGCCTCTGTCTGCTCCGTGCGCCCTAGCGTGTCCCAGTACAGTGACGAGAACATGATGCAGCCCTACAACCTGGCCGTTTGCTTCGGGCCGAGCCTGCTGCGAGGCTCCGACACAGAGGACATGGTGGCGCTGCAGCCCCAGGTCAACGCGCTGGTCAAGACTATGATTCTGCAGCATGAGAGCATCTTCCCTGGACTGGCTGAACTTCCGGGCCCCGTGTATGAGAAGTGCATGACGATGGAGCAGGAGTACTGGTGAGGAGGGATGCGAGAGACGCTCGTGCACACACACAGACACACGCACAAAGCACTGTCACAAACATACACATGTCAACCATCGACAGCCAATGACGTTGTTTATTTTAGAAAAGTCTTCAAGCCCATAAATGGCCAGAATTCAGACAGCAGCACAACTGCACAGAGTATAAATAGCACAGAGTTGAAACAGCAGACATACACACTGCAGCAACATCACTGCTGCTGTGCAGTCTTTGTATGTGCTAACTTAGGCTTACTTACAAACTCATGGCCAGGACTCATATGAAACCTTTTACACACTATCCAACCACATTTGTGATGTTAATAAGCAGAATTTTGCTTAGAAGAAAGGCCTTTTTTTCCCATTAGATTTAGCCTGAACATGCTGATATTTGTTGGCGGCATGGTGGCATAGTGGTTTGCACTGTTGCCTCGCACCTCCAGGTCTGGGGTTCGCCTTGTGTCTGCGTCTGTGGAGTTTGCGTGTTCTCCCTGTGCTTGGTGGATTTTTTCCAGGTTCTCAGGTTTCCTCCCACAGTCCAAACACACACAGGTTAAGTTGATTGGTGTCTCCAAATTGCCTGTAGTGTGTGTGTGTGTGTGTGTGTGTGTGTGTGTGTGTGTGTGCCCTGTGGTGGGTTGGCACCCTGCCCTGGGTATCCCTTGCCCTGTGCCTCCTGGGATGGGCTCCAGGCTTCGTGCGACCCTGAATTGGTATAGAGAATGGATGCTGATACCCCAACATGTGTTATGTGTGCTGCAGTATATGATCATGTGTGGCTGCCAGTCCCTTTATTTATAAGACTTTCAGTCAGAAGGACATGCGTATAACACATAGTCGAAATGCTTCAGAAACAAAAATGGTCAAACTGGGTTAATTTTAGGCTGCTGAAAATGAGAGTGATGCTTAAAGCTGTCAGTTGGATCAAGTTTTCAAGATATCCTGCTGAGGCAATATTCACAAACCTTGAAATGGGAATGCCAGCAGTCAGTTGAATGTTCAGGTATACAGGTTTTAAAGTACTTTAGCTAATTGGCCAAATACATTTTAAGTAGAATCATGGAAAAATCTATATTACATTTTGATACTAACTGCTTTTCAGGCAAAACAGAGAGTGTCATATTTCTACAAGTTGTGCGTGATGCAAGCATAACTTAGCTTGTAAAGACTTTGCCATAGATCATCTAAAAATCATGTAGTGTGAAATTGAAGCAAGAATAAATACACTAAAGAGCTACACTTGCAATTTATTAATCCTTCATTATGTGTACAGTATATAAGCCTAAAATTAAAAAAAATGCTAATATCTTAAACAGTAGCCAATTAATAGTTTTAACTGACATTTTTGAATTCAGCATATCAAAATACATATTAGCATAATTACATCAGCATGTTTAGTCTCTGAAGCAAACACTTCCTAAAAACAGTTGTCCCATGTAAACAGGGTGCAGTGTAAATGCACCTCTTTGTCTACAGCGTACACACTCATGCTTAAGTTCTTACGCACACTCTTACACACTCATGAATAACCATAGATGCTCTCTCTTTAAGCCTCATACCCATTCACACCTACACACACACACACACACACACACACACACACACACACACACACACACACACACACACACACACACACACACACAGAGGAATGAGGTGATGTCAGTGTTGTGTCTCTCCAGTGAGCCGGCTGCGGAGGAGGGAGACGGGGAGATGGAACAGCTTACCGGTGAGGAAGGTAAGGTGGAAGCTTGTTACATATTACTATAACAATACAGACAGTGCCCCATATATGTAATTAATACATACCACAACTCGTTATACAACTAGGTTTTGCATATGATATTTGAATTTTCCTAGATTGTTATGGCAAGACCAAAGGTAAAAGTAGGCAACTGCTATGACAGCCCACCTTCTTTAGTATATTGGTTTCTCTCCTTGTAGCTATTTGGGAAGGGTCATCAAGAAGGTTAATCACACCTGAGCAGTGGGTTGGGCTAAGGATAAAGGACCACAGGTGATTGGGTGGGGGACTGGCCTGGTCCCTGGCAGATTTCAGCGAAACAGTTCTGTATTTCACTGCATAGATATGTACTGTTCATGGGTTTCCTGTCTTGGCACCGTCACACTTGTAAGTATAACTAAATAACGTTTGTGTCACAGTGATCCAGTTCGCCGCAGCTGGCTAGCACATGCATGACTTGAGCTTTGTGCAGGTTTTGAATTTTTTGTGGAGGCACTTTCCGTAAATTTTATACAAAATTCTTTGATGGAAATTTCTTGATCAAGTACAGATTAGAGAACTGTCTTCCATGTTCAGAATTTATAAATCCCTCATTTAAGTCTCTGAAAGTGTATAAACATAAGCAATGACTTATCGCTAGACGTGGATGAATTAACTTTACGTTTGCTGTGATCATTGATGGACACACATTGTGTGCGCGGCACCCGTGTGTGATAATTGGCCAATGACGTGCTACGTGTTTGCAGAGGGGGATGCGGTGGCCATGTATGACTATGTGGCCCGTTCATCTGCTGAGCTGTCATTCAAGAAAGGAGATTGCATCGTACTCCACAGCAGAGCTTCTGCTGACTGGTGGAGAGGAGAAGTGGGTGGGGCCAGTGGTCTCATTCCAGACATGTACATCAATGTCAACGTGGGGTAAGGCCTGTATTTAAACAAATTTTTCCACTTTCCCTTTGTACGGGAAAAAAGAGTTCGTGCAAGTGATCATTAAAATATAGGTTTGATCACCGCAAAACACAAATGTAAAACACCATTAAATGTAAACCACCATCTGCTGGCTCGGGAGAATACTCGGAAATGGTGCAGAAACACACACGAAAAACAAAAGTAAACTACACCTGCGTTTAATGGGAGGAAAACAACGAATCAACCCACGGCTGCCCTGTTTGTGTGCAGTGCCAACGCAACCTGAAAACAACAATTAGCTCAGCATCAAACAAGACACCAAAGCAAGAAAAATACACATGCATTACATAATAAAAACACAGCAAACTCGCATCTCACATCCAGCAGCTTGGCCAAGCATGCCGTGAACCACTTCCACTGTTTTCTAAATACCCAAGTAGTATCAAAGTGTAGCAAAACTGGATGCTGAATACAAGTCCTCAAACCAGCTGACCCGGCTCACTCATACGCAAGGCAGATAAAAATGTATTTAAAATCCCCATACACAATAAAAAATAAATACACATGCAACCACCATAACTCATTACACTGTTGCACAATTATAACAGTTCAGTAATGGCAGTTTAATGTCAGAGTCTAAGCATAGGTTTTACCAGTGTTCTGACTAGGTAATATTTTTTACCACACTTGTCCCACCAGGGCTTGTCTCCAGAGTATTCTGTACGACAAACACCAAACTATTTCCTGCAAAAAAAAAAAAAAAACTGACAAGCTTGTTTGCTACAAAAATGCCCACACTTTTTTGTGTAGTGTGTGCTTGGAGATGATCTTATCACAGGTGTCTTATCGGCATAGTGTGAATAACACAACTGGTGAGAATAAAATTGAAATAACTCTCCCCAGAGCAAGTGCTCATTTTTGCACCTGTTCTAATTTTAGATTCGTCTTTAGGCCAAAGTACTTATTCCAGTTGTCGTTTTACTCTTCGGCTTTTAATTACTGAAAAAGTACAACGGTTCTGATTTCTGTTGTTATTGTTAATGTTTCAAAGTGTGTTCTAAATTGAAATTAAATGTGTACAATAGGGTGGTCATTATGGAGCACTGAATTTCTGAAAGTTTTATTTCCTTTAGTCTTAACACCAAAAGTGGGTCCTTTCACTATAGAATCATCCTGGGGAAATGTGTCAGCCCTATATTTAGAGGCAGCTCAAAGCAGCCAGAGTTTACTAGTAGGACTAGAAATGTGAAAAACACAAAAAATGCGATTTTATCGTAGTTGTTGCTGTAATAAAATTGTACCAGTTGCAGGAACACTTTATTGTGGCCAGTGTGGTACATATTCTAAATATGTCAATTATCAAATAATAAAGTATGAAAATAACACTATTTTGCATGTTAGGGCCCCTTTTCACTGCGTCAGTGGCAAAACACAATATCGGAAACAAGTGCAGCACATGCACCTAAATGCTATCAGTACTGTGACAATAGTACACACTAAATAGTAAGTACATTAGTCACTATTCACTATTAGTCAATGACACTTCAGTTCTGCAAATTGCTGTTCTCAGAACTGTTACCAGCAAGAGTACCTGTTTGGCAGTCAGGAAACTCACAGTCATGCTGTTCAGAGACCTGCATCAGAATCTGTAATTGTTCCTAATCATGGGTTATTAATCCATTATACTTTTGGATAAGAGCAGCTCCACAACTCCACTTGAACTTTAATATAGAAACATCCACGCTTTGCATAATTGTTCACGACTTTTAGGCTATGTATAATAGGTGATAATCTGCTCTGTCAGGCCACTCTTCTGGGTCGGTTTCCAAGAAAGCATGAGACACACTTAGTCGATCAAGGAGACGTACTGACTGATTACTGACAAAGTTTGTCAGTGTTTTATCAGGCACGGATTTATGGTCAATGTTAATCCTTTTTGGAGTATCTTCATGTCCTCCTTCTTCCATTGCACGCACCATCTCCCACTTGACTATAACATCAACTTCTTCATCAAACAGAGCTAATGTACTCAGGTCCTATGATAAATACCAAATACTGCTGAGTTGCTGAGTTTCTTCACTACTGCCTTGGGGGATGTTTGGATTAATGTCTTCATATTTCAGCAGCTTTTTACATTTAAATGTAAACACTAGCTGCTTTAAAACCAACCATTGGGTCCATTTTTTGATTTTTTTAAAGTGAACATTCTTCTGTCCATTTAGCTAAATTAAATTTACCATCCCACTATCCACATTGCACATTCTGTTCTTTTTTTCTTGTTCTGGCCACTTACTTTGAAACTTTATAGCACTACAGTACCTTTGAAGCAGGAAGAAATTCTCAGGAAGATACAATTTAAAAGAAACAAAAGCAGATTTAGTTTGTGAAAGCAAACTGCTTGCTAGATCAACAACAATAACAACAACAAACAATATTTATCTGTATGGAATGTTATTTATAAATAGGTAAAAGACTTTCAGTTGTGTTACTTACCTGCTCTTTCATCTGATATCAGCAAAACTGCAGTAGCTTGATAACCAATAATTTATGTTATTACTAGCAAAATTTGGGAGTATTGTGCTACCCCTAAATGTAGTTGTATTCGTGGTTTATTTCACTCGGGTGTTTTTTAAATCAAAATGGACCATTTTAAGGGTGAGGACTTAAACATTTTAAAACTTGCAAAATAACCACCCTACAGACTTTAAAATGTTACTATCGATTTAATTTTCAGTAGAGTTTTACTGAGAAACAGAATAAAGTGTAATAATAATGACCTGTGATGTAGTAATGTAGGAAACTGAATTAAAATTACTGCTCTCTGTGTCAGTGTGTGGAAATCTCCAATTAAATCTTGAGATTTGTTGTAAATTTTTAACCCTCAGCCTTTGTGGGCAAATACTGTCTCCTACAGATACTTTATGTTTACTTTTATTTCAGGACACAGGGGCAGTCTCAGGAGGAAAGCATTAGAGGAAATTACTTTTAGCAGTCTTTTTCATAATGCTGGAACAAACCGTAATACAGTCACCGGCCACTTTATTAGGTACACCTGTTCAATTGCTTGGTAACACAAATTGCTAATCAGCCAATCACATGGCAGC
>JABJVR010003453.1:0-15894 GCA_025773905.1 Chitala chitala | reverse complement strand
TCACTGCCATGCCATAAGCTGAATAATGCTTAAAGGGCACGGTCACTGCCATGCCATAAGCTGAATAATGCTTAATGAGCACGGTCACAGCCATGCCATAAGCTGAATAATGCTTAAAGGGCACGGTCACAGCCATGCCATAAGATGAATAATGCTTAATGGGCACGGTCACTGCCATGCCATAAGCTGAATAATGCTTAAAGGGCACGGTCACTGCCATGCCATAAGCTGAATAATGCTTAATGGGCACGGTCACAGCCATGCCATAAGCTGAATAATGCTTAAAGGGCACGGTCACTGCCATGCCATAAGCTGAATAATGCTTAAAGGGCACGGTCACAGCCATGCCATAAGCTGAATAATGCTTCCTGACACTGACGAGATGACATTTGACAGCGTTATTTTGACAGTGGTGTTCTTGCCGTTTGGACTTCTATAAAAATAATTCCTTCACAGTCTCACATGTATGAGGCAAAAACCAAAGTTCTCAGTATTATGGTATTTTCTCACACTGAGCTGAAGTGAATGAGATTCTCAGCAGTTTCTCTCCCATCTTTTCTTTCCCATCCTGCGTAATAATCAGCTCCACACTGCGCTCAGAACACAACCTGGGTTTGTCTGTGCATGTCATACTTTGCCTGTAAATATCGAATCAACTTGGGCTCAGAGTAGCTACTTTAGCACAAATATCACTCCAGTAAAAAGCTTTCCTTATGAAAATAAAACAGAGCAACAGTTAAGCTAACCATCCACATATTTTTCCGCATTCTGTTTCTCTTGCACTGCTAACAGAGTATTAATTTATTGCTGGTAGTGGAAGCTTCCTATAGCTGTAGCTTGAGCTTTAGCAATATAGTTATTTTTTCAAAGCTATTTAAATAAACCGCATGGCCCCCTAGTGGGCCACAGCCCCCTTGTTGAGAACCACTGCCTCAGAAGACAAGATGGACATCAAGTGCCATTAGTACTCTGACCACCAGATGGCATGACAAACTGCTTGTCATTAGACCTCTTCTGTGTGACCCCCCCAGTAAAAACGTGAACTTATTAGATGAATCCCAACGAATTCCATAACCAAATGTATTTAACTCCCAGCATGTGATTTTACACACTGAAAATTCAGCAGAATTGTTGTCAAACAATTTTGTAACTGGACCTCATTATGCCTTTCAAGTAACTTGAAAAAGGCCAAAAAGGCTGACATTAAAATGTCAGTGGATTACTCAGGTTTTCACCTTCTGAAATTCTACATAATTTTACCCAGTAAAGTGAATGAAAAAAAATCCCTACAAATAAACAGAAGGCTTCTAAAACAACACATGTCCAAAAAAATACACTGATACAAGTTCCCAATTAGCAGCTATACTAGCAATTTCAGCAGTCTGCATATCAACACACAGTTGAACTCTTAAAACACTGTTGCAATTTTAATAAGTGTTATTCTTACTTTAACACAAAGTATTTATATGCATTCGATGCACCAAGGGCAGAGGTAGAGCACCCACCACCGGCTGTAGACGTGCTCCACATCACCAGTAACCAGGCCACAGCAGTAGTGTAGGCCTTAAAGCTTGATTGCAGAGAAAAATCATCCCAGAACAGACACAGAATCCCACATTACCAGTTAGTACAAATATCCACTGAGACACCAATGACAAGTCACCTGTTACACTGAAATTTATACTTGTCAGTTGTTACATTTTGAAACCACACATTAAACTGATGAATGTTCTCCGGTTGTTACTCCAGTGGGGAGGAGAAAACACTGATGCCTGCAGGGCATCTTGCACAGACCCAGACAGCTGGGATTTATCCAGGTTTGTCCGTTTTAATTATGGATATAAAGACTCAGTTGAGCGATACTGTCAACACCAGCATGTTGAAAATGTATTCAAAATTCCACACACAATGGAATTCCCAAGAGGCAACATTCAATCAGGTGTGCGTCCTGTATACGCACACAAGTAACAAATTAGGGTCTTGCTTTATAAATCCCTAATAACCCAAACAAACTGCTGCAAGCTAACACCTGATATTTCACAAAATAACAGCGGCTTAAAAAAAAAAAATAATAATAATAATAAATAATAATTGGTGGCTCAATGGGTAGAACATCAGGCTGGGATGCAGAAGTTTCCCAGTTCAAACTCCAGCCCAGGCACCAGGTGTGTCCTTGAGCAAGACACTTAAAATGCTAGCTCCGCAGGCACTGTGTGTGGCTGCCCACTGCTCCCCCCAGGGGGATGGGTTAAATACAGAGAACAAATTCTTTGTATGTGCCATACATACTTGGTCATAAACTTGATTCCCTTTACCACTTCTGCATAAGCATTAAAACAAATGCATTTCTCTCCATACTCTGAATAACTGTATGTAGATTGTACGTGTTCAGAAATACCATCTAGTCATATAAACTATGTAGCACCCCAATTCAACCAGCACACAAACACAAAGCTTTATTAAGACTTTATTTCATGTTTTTAAATCAACCATAAATTTCACAAGATGCACTCTCTTCATTTTCCCTATAGACAGACATGAGAAGACTAACACACACCCCACATCAGAGGAGCACAGTGCATAATCATGCCTATTTCTGTATGTGGCACCATTGCACCTCTACACATATTACAATTTGCAAAAATCTCAGAAAGAGAGAAGCCCTCCTAGCCCATAGACAGAGAAGAGCCCCGAGGGCAAAACGCACGCAGACCCACTGCTGCCCCCTGGATTAGTGAAGGCCACAAGCAGACAGAGCCCCAGAGCACAGAGCAGGCAGAGACAGAGGGCCCGTGCTTTAACAAGGCAACGTGGCTTACTTTGGGCAGCTCCAGACAGGTTTATCTGAAACCCTGCGGTGGAGAGAAAACATTTCACATTTCATCACACTTTGTAGGGGAGCTGGGCGACTACATTCATCAGGCCCTACAGACTCGCCCTGAACAGCATTCTGCTACACTGTGTACAACGAACCAAAACCTGCTACAAAAAACACTGGAAATTAAATGGGGAACACTGTAAAAAGAGGAAAACAAAAATAATAATCTTTCATCAGACTGGAGGTCTTCCTGAATATTCCACCAAACATCTTGAAAGAATGAGACCACATGTAAGAAAACACTGTAATGGACCATTCATTGTTTATAGGAAGCAGTAAAAAAAAAAAAAAAAAACCCACGAGACACTTAAAACCATAATCAAGTTTTGAATTTGAGGGGATATATCTAACACTAATGGAAAATGAATTAAGAATCATAACATCTAAACCCTATGCAAAGTATTTGAACATTTGAACATACTAGATGACTGACGAGTGTCTTGTAACTTCAGATTGTGGTGGTGGTGGGGTGCTGTGAAGACGATGTGGACGGAAATGAGGACGGAAACTGAGGAGGCACGAGGATGAAGCAAACCGACACAGCACAAAACAAAGGCACACGGGGAGCATGCAGGAGTCTGGGCGTGCACGGACACTAGTGAACACAGAGGAACGGCGCAAGGCAAACGCAATGTGCATGCTCGGGACGTCTCACCATCAATGAGCATCAGTCAGGCGGGAAAGGAGGAGCCAAACAGAGAGACGGGAAAAAGTTCAACAGTGCTCTGTAGCAACACCACTTTACTCAACATCAGAGATGAAGAACAAGGGCATCACAAAAACAGAAATTCCCTTTCATTAAATGAATCTTCCAAATAGGAAAAGTTAGTTAATTAGTACAAAACATGTACAAAGAAGAAATCGGCGTGTATGTTTTAACTGCCTTTATGAAGTAAAACTAAACAAAAACACAATATCTTGAACTTCACTGGTCATTGATCTATGCAGATGTCGGTGACTCCAAGGATAGTTGAGTCCTTCCCTTGAACTGTGCTTTGGCTCTTTCTCTGAGACAGGAGATTCCAGCTGAGCCTGACCCTGACACGCACCTGCAGAACTGTCATCAGTACTGAAGTTCACAGTCCTCCAATTGTTTAACTTAGGAGTGAGGCCTTTATCTTCTTCTTGGATTCATCAGAAAGTAAAAATTAAAACACTTCAGTATACAGGCATATAAGGTTGTATTACATGAACATGTGCCATATAACTGCACTTCATTCTTTTACTGAAACACTAAGTACATGACGGCAAAAGTTGTCCTTGTTACTACTGGTATGTTCATATGGGACTTCTACAAAGTGTACAGCTGCAGGATATACTGTCTTTAAAAATACATATGACATATTAAATGTAAATGTCACTGAGAACTTCTACACTGCAGTTTTCCCATTAGGCTACAAGTTTAAAATTTGTGGACACTACTGCATATTAAGTCTAGGTGACTACAAAATGCCAAAATAGGTCATGTGATCTACATTACAAAAATAAAAGAAAAAAAAAAAATCAGTCAAATATTTCAAGTCTAAACATGCCAATTTGCATCTGGTGGAACTTCAATGTATTCACATTTGCATATACTGTAATGTGCGCTACAGGTTTGTACTGTCAACTTCAAACATCCCTGCTAACGACTATACTTAATCACATGCAAGACTAGCAGACTTCGTCCGCATGCACATCAAAATGCCTCCATCAGGTCAGTCAGCCTATAACCTAGTTTCAATTTTAAAGTCTAAAGGCTGGTCTGTCTTGTCTGCATGTTCAAAACAAAACAAAACCACAGTCACCCAGATTCGTGCAAACAAGAAGGACAAAATTTCTGTTTGGTACAAATGCCACCAACATCTTGAAGCCCTAGTGACTTAAAACAACCTGTAACTATGGGTGCTGCCCACACAAAGTACCATACTTTCACCAGTTACACATCCAGTTTTGCTAAAAAATTATCATTAGAATTATCAACAGGACTGTTTATAAATGGTCTGGGGAGGGGCATGCAGATCTTACTAGAACTGTACCATCACAGCATGACAATTTAAAAACAACATGCCTAGCGTTCAATTCCAATAAAACAATGCCTATATCATCTGATATTTACTTGACTGCATAATGCAAATGCTCATTACTTTTAGTAACACTTTTTTTTTTTTTTAACAGTCAATGAAAATGCATGGTGTTCTCAAAATTACAACATGTTCAACATCTGACATCATTAATGCTTTAAGATCTTTATGCTTGTTTTAGAGTGGAGCATAAGACATTTTATTAGTGATGATTACCTCAATGTTACCATTGTGAAAACATAAAATATCATTGCCAAGTCCAAAAACATGTCAGATAAGGAATTAGAACTCATGGCCCCTAGAAAGACTGTACAACAGATGTTAATACGAAAACTAAATTCTTCATTTAGGGGGAGCCGATTCACACAATAACAACCGATAGCCTCTGGCCAACTGTTCATCAAACACATTGAAAATTAAACACATGGATGTTAACACATCTGATCAACCATACATTGGTAAAGGATTGAGGAAAACCCTCAATCGTGATTCCTCTGAGGAACAGAAGAACTCCACAAGAAGATGCATTCATTAATAAAGCCACTGAAAGACATCAACTTTAGAGGTCCTGCTCAATGAATGGACATACGACCAACTTTAAATAGCACATCAACTTTTTTTGGACGGGTAACTGAAACGTTTCCTTTAATCTGCACCAACAAACTGAAATGAAATGCAACCAGAAACAAGTGCATGCACACAATCTGCTGAACTTTAATTCAGCAATGTCGTAATTATGATGCTTTTCAGAGATTCTAAAAATTTAGTCTGATTGTACCAAGACACCATTGTCTTCCTATCCCCGCATAAAGTCAATCATAACCGTGCAACCCCTTTAAAAACGATTACAACCAGGTCCATTTCGATTTGCGATCTAATCCAGATGCAATCTCATTATACGAGCGTCAAAGGGTACTACCACAATAAATCACGCCCAGCTATTACTGTCCACAACGCCGAAGAGTAACACCATAACCCGACAAGAACCTGTAAAGCTTCTATTCTAGTCTTGACAAGCCCCACCAAGTGTCTTCACAGGCCTGCTCTCCCCAACTAGCTAGCCCTACATTAGCTAATAGCATGCTGCTAACTAACGTTATAAAGATGAATACCAATTCTCTCGACTGCTTCCATACTTAAATATACACAGTCTTAAGAAAATGTATATTTTCACCAGAACTCCGGCTATTACCGTTTATCTAGACCGCGCAAACGCCTCGACAAGTTAAGGTGCACTATCGATTCAACGGAGCTTCCTACATGTAGGCCTCGTAGGCTGCCAGGTGGGAACACACACACAAGCTAACTGCCGCTAAACCGCATCCCTGCTGTTCACCAGCCGCTTTTCCCAATCTGACACAACCCAGGAAAAGGAAGCCGCTCCGGGCCAAATTCAGGCTCTTACCCTGCATGCTGCTCACAGTTATGTGCTGAGACTGGGAGGACTGGTGGTGTTGGTGTGATGCTGCGGTAGGTCCTGGACTGTTGGGGCTGTGAGTGGAAGAGGCTGCCGAGTTGGAGCTGGGGCTGGGTGTCGCCATTCCTGTGCCAAATCCGGCAGAGGCTGTAGCAGCAGTGACACTGATAATTGTGGCGGGTTTGTAGCTCGCGCGGGGCTACAGAACAGAGAAAAGCCGAGGATGGGGAAAAAGTATCCTGACCCTCCCCCGGCGAGACAAGCAGTTACTCCAGCGCTTTTTTAAACAACTCGCTCCTTTCAGTTCGCTTCTTCAGCCGAAGAGCCGTGAGACTCACTCGGAGAGAGGACAGGACACCGCGCCGCTATACAATGTCACAAAGGCAGATCACACGCACACTTCCAGTTTGCCTTTTCAAACCATTTCGCGCACAATACGTGACACCTGTCTTTCGCACTCTGTCCTGCACGACCCTAGCTGGAGCTCAGCTGACCGAAAGTTAGTTACGGTAATGCGGACACCCCCTTCGATTTCCGCGCCCGCCCGGCCCCTGACGTCACCATAGGAAAGGCATTTTAATTGGCCTTCAGTCAGGGAGCTCACGCTACCATTGATCCGTGGTGAATTGGGAGGGATTTTGGAATATTCCATAATCAGATCCTAAACTCCACAGGTAAACGGATTTGTGTTGTCATATGGGACCTTGAAAATGTAACAATTTTAGGCTCATTGTTGAACAGGGGTTAGAGAAATAATGTAGTGAATACTGAAATGTGTTTCTTCATACAGAAATGGGAAAATGCTAATAAACGTCGACAAAAATCTTTAAGAAGTCTTAAATTGTGGAATGTGCACGAATACTTTGGAGATATTATCAACAACAAATTTCTGATTTTCAATTCACTTATACTTTTTAATCAAACGTTTTCTCGAGACTTTACTGAGAGAAACCGATTTAAATTATTTTGTATTGAGTATAGAATAGTAGGTCTTAATTTTATTTAACCAGCAATGAAAACAAGTATTACTATGACATATTAAAGTAATATTAATATTGGTTAATATTAATATTAATTATTTCTAATACCGTAAAGAATTGAAAATAACAGCAGCAGAAACAAGCTTTATTAAACAAATCTGCACGCACGCTAGCAGTTTAAGCCATACGTAATGCTATAAATCAGTATTTAAAATACATTTAAATGAAAGACCTTATGGTCTTGTGAAATAAGGTTCGTTCTTTACACCTTCAAATACCACCTTTTGGAAAGCATCAACGCATAACAAAATTCTTGTTTTAAAAACTCAAATACCCAGCTTCCACTGCTTCAAGACATGTGATCCTATCCGGGTCCGAAGTTTTCTGTGTACAAGTGAAAATGTTAGTCTGCTGAAGAAATTCGGGAAGAGCCGAAACATTTTTGAAAATTGGAGAGAAAATGGGATGCTCTGAGAAACTGTGCATTCCAGTTTTGTGGCGATTTAGCAATTTTTGCATGTGTATGTTTTTCAGTTTAGCAACTTACGTCCAGGCAAGTGATTAAGTACTGAGATTTCTAAATGTATTTACTTATTTAATTGCTTTGTACTGTTTTTGTTAATGTACCAGTGACAATAATCACATTTTCCATGGCCGCAGTTGTGGAGCCTTAAAGGACTGACTTTATGAATCTTGAATTTATATGCTTATTTATTAATTGACATTGTTGTATTCAAATATTTTCCTTATTGTTTATGATGGTAGAGTGTAGAGAGTTTTATTGTCATTGTTAAAAAAAACAACGCCGAAATTACAGACAGTACAAACACTATTACGATGTTAATGAAGTAATGAAAAAAATAACTTGTCTGGATTTTTCTTAGATAAATGACCCAGATGCTGGCTTGTGGATGGTAATGCTATCTTTTTAAAATTATTTATTTAATCAACATTGTTGCTGGTGATGAAGTAGAAAGTAGAGCAGTTTACAATAGTGGTTATGTCTCCTTGCATAAAATATGCCCAAAGCAGACCCTTTATGGTTTTAATTATCTACCTGTTCTCCACCCTGCTTTTCTTCTATCTGCAGATAGGCTATGCCATCCCAGCAGCCCTGTGCTTATTGATATCTGTCAAACCAAACATAACAGGTATTTTGTTTTGATTAACCATAACCATAACATTTTTAGTGAATCTATTATGTATTTGTGCTTCTACTTTATGTAGTGTGAGTAGGGTACACATTTCAATCATATTGCATGAAAGGTGATGTTTAAACATAAAGCGAAAGGTTATTTACATAGGCAATGTGTTTTTTTAGTTTGTGTTTTTAGCATGTGTTTTTTTCCTGGTTATCACCTAAGATGCCTGTGTATGGAAACACTGGCTTGTCCTTAGTGTACATTCTGCCATTTATCTTCAACCAAGACTAAGCTCAGGCTGTCTTTTAGAGGTACGGCTGTGGAGGCGGTTGGCTGACCTGCACGTTCTGATCTGTGCTGCTGTTGCTGCAATGTTGGGTTGGACTCTCTGCAGACAGGGTATTACAGACATCTTTCAGCAGGAAGAAGGAAGGTAGTGGTCATGTTATCAGTCCTCAGTCAATTTCTGGCAGCAAACCCATGCAGATGCTTGGTTTTGAATTACATTACTGACCTAAAAAATATGGAACGGGTCTCAGTAATACAGGTTTATGGAGAAAAAGAGGAAATGTATAAATTTTTTTGTTCACCTTCAAATTGCAGGGAATTCTCTGGGTTGGCTTTGACTGTTGTGTGGCTTCTCCTGTGTCGGCATTCTGGAAGGTATGGGGCACCAGTTTAGAGAGGTGCAGAGTATTTGTTCAAAATGGGGTGTCCAAGCAGGAATAAACTGACATAGTTATGATTAACATGATTGTAAATTCCAGCTTATACACTATATTGCCAAAGGTATTGGGACACCCCTCCAAATAATTGGAACACTTGAATTCAGTCACCTCCATGGTCATAGGTGTATAAAATCAAGCACCTAGGCATGCAGACTGCTTCTACAAACATTTGTGAAAGAATGGGTCGCTCTCAGGAGCTCAATGAATTCAAGCGTGGTACCATGATAGGTTGCCACCTGTGAAATAAGTCCATCTCTGAAATTTCTTCACTACTAAATAGTCCACGGTCAACTGTTAGTGGTATTATAAGAAAATGTAAGCAACTGGGAACAACAGCACTCAGTCATGAAGTGGTAGGCCATGTGAAATGACAGAGCTGGGTCAGCACATGTTGAAGCGCATGCTGAAGCATACAATGTGCAGAAGTCGCAACTGTGTGCAGAGTCAATAACTACAGACCACCTCCAAATTTCATGTGGCCTTCAGATTAGCACAACAACAGTGCGTAGATATCTTCGTGGAATGTGTTTCCATGACCGAGCAGCTGCATCCAAGCCTACATCACCAAGTGCAATGCAAAGTGTTGGATACAGTGGTGTAAAGCACGCCGCCACTGGACTGTAGAGCAGTGGAGACATGTTTTCTGGAGTGAATCACGGTTTTCTGTCTGGCAGTCTGATGGACGTGTCTGGGTTTGGCGGTTGCCAGGAGAATGGTACTTGGCTGACTGCATTGTGCCAAGTGTAAAGTTTGGTGGAGGGGGGATTATGGTGTGGGGTTGTTTTTCAGGGGTTGGGCTTGGCCCCTTTATTCCAGTGAAAGGAACCCTTAAGGCGTCAGCATACTAAGACATTTCGGACAATTTCATGTTTCCAACTTTGTGGGAACAGTTTGGGGATGGCCTCTTCCTGTTCCAACATGACTGCGCACCAGTGCACAAAGGAAGGTCCATAAAGACCAGGATGAGTGAGTTTGGGGTGGAGGAACTTGACTGGCCTGCACAGAGTTCTGACCTCAACCCGACAGAACAGCCTTCTTATCCAACATTGGTGCCTGACCTCACAAATGTGCTTCTGGAAGAATGGTCAAACATTCCCATAGACACACTCCTAAACCTTGTGGACAGCCTTCCCAGAAGAGTTGAAACTGTTATAGCTGCAAAGGGTGGGCCAGCTCAATATCGAACCCTACGGACTACGACTGGGATGCCATTAAAGTTAATGTGCGTGTAAAGAGGTGCAGGTGTCCCAATACTTTTGGCAATATAGTGTGTATTTTATATTTATCATTGAACAGAATAACACATCATTTACTCTGTGGTTTACTCTGTCATTTTGTTTTTTCTTAAGGGGTCCTATTGGTGGTATCCGACTGTGCATGGCACTGGGGATTACTCTATTTCCCTTTGTGGCATGGCTGTACTACTATGTCAACGAGGAGCTGAGGTCCACCTGGCCATCACATTGTAAAACTGCTCTCTAGCAAGCTGTGCTCAGAAAGTGAACAGTACATTTTTGGAATAAGTGCGCTGAGGTTTAGTAATAGAAGATGGCAGAAATATGACACACCTGAACAAATTACTACAGAACAGAGGATAAAGGCATTTGTTGTTGTTAGCACTTAATTTTTCAGTCACTTTCATAGACTGTAAAACATCAAATCAGTGTTAAATCAGAAACAAAGGAATAGCTGAAACATTGTAAGGTCTGAAGTTGTAGGTTAGTTTTACAGTTAAAATTGTTACAGTCTTTCTGAATGTTTTGTGAGATTGAATTGATTGCAGACAAAAATAACATGTTTACTTTTATATGCATTTTCTCAAGTGAAGGGCTACCTTTTCATCAGATGGTTTTCTCGCTGTTCTCTTGCAATAAAGTAAAGTAGCCTGGTGGTTCAATGGGTAGAGCACATGGCTGGGATGTGGAAGTCTCCTGGCTCAAAATCCTGGCCCAGATACCAGGGATGTCCTTGAGCAAGACACTCAGTGCTAGCTCCCAGGGCGCTGCATGTGGCTGCCCACTGCTCCCCCCAGGGGGATGGGTTAAATGCAGAGAACAAATTTTGTTGTAACATGTATATGTACTCAATGACAATTAAAGCTGCTTGGTTTCATGTTTGCATTTAGCAGCACAGTACTCACTGATCCTTGCAGATATATGACATGTCTAGCAGAAAGTAAACTGCTATGGTGGAAAACTCCTGCTAGTCCAGGCAAGAGTGTGATTAGTTCCCTAAAAAAAGGAGTTGGGTTACCTGAGGGGGTGAATCATCTGGCAATTCCACAAGGTTGTGGGTTTGTCTGACCAGGACACCCTTGCGCTAAAACATTATCAAAATGTTTCATAAATATAATTGTACAAAAAGACAATACACAAATAAAAGCATTTCACAAATATAAACCTAGAAAAAAATAAATATGCACAGTCACAAATGTATAGACAAAATATGATCACTTTTGTGTTTTAACATAAAACGTATCTCGTTACAAACGTCATCCTTTTTGCGTTTTTACATAATATTTTTGTGTTATAACGAGAAAATTTTACTTGTTAACATAATACTTTGTGTTTTAACACAAGAGTTTTTGTGTTGATACAAAAGTGACACCTTGTGTTACAACGTGAAACTTTTACGTTATTTCACAAAACCAGAGCCAGGTTTGTTTTATAACACAAAACGAACACTGCTATAACGTAAAACGTTTTATGTTTTAATACAAAAGCAGCACTTGTGACGTTATCGTGTTAAAGGTCAAGGTCAAAGCAGATGTGTTCTGCTCACATTATAGAGATAATTCGTCAGACACGAACTCCTATTCAAGCATCCACTAGTTGCACACTACATCGTAACAATGGACGTAACGATCTGTTTTATAATAGAATTTCTCAGTGTCTCATCAAAATATGAAACAGTGCCTTGCGAAAGTATTTACCTTAAAGACAAAAATAAATAAATAAAATAATAATGAACTGTTTGGAGTTTGCAAAACAGAATGTTGCCATTTCCCCTATGCACTGAAGACGGTTATCTGGTCCGATGAGACTGAAATTGAACTTTACGGCCATCAAAAACCCAACACTTCCCGTCACACTAAGAACGCCGTCCCGACAGTGTTACTCAAGAAAGTAAATTATTAAAACATGAATACTGTAAAACATGAAAAGTACTGCTTTTGTGTTATAACACAAAACAACACTGTTAAAACGTAGAACGTTTTACGGTATAACTCAAAGTGTCGCTTTTGTATTAAAACGCAAAAACTTTTGCGATAAAACATAAAAGGTATTACATTAAAACGTAACGGTTTCTCGTTAGAAAACAAAAGTATTATGTAAAAACGCAAAAGGTTTGCGCTATAACGAGAAACATTTTATGTTAAAATATAAAACTAATAATATTTTATTTTTGTATGGTGGCAGCAATACGCCCCCGTACATATGAATCTAAAGCACACTTAATGTGACCGACTCAGTACGATGCCTCGATTTCTCAATTGTACGTGATAAAACAAAGTATACATTTGAGACGAAACACCACTGCAGAAACTCAGTCCGAATAGCACGTTGTACCTCGGCCATGCACCGGCGTGAACGTGATCTCAGTCTCGCACACTGATTGGTGTGCCACCATATACGTCATAATATAAGCGTCACCAAAATAAAGAAAAACCAATCAAAAGCGAGCCTCTTTGGCAGTACGGAAGTAAGAACATCATGGCGTACGCTTTTACAGTGCGGTGTGGTGACCTCTTTAAGAAACTACGGACAGTTAATCGTGCTGTTTTGCACCAAGGCATCAAAACTGTGACGCGTGACTTTGAACATAACTCGCCTTTAAGTGGAAATTCATGTTTGTCTCCTGATCTGTCTGTTTGCAGATCACATGGACTGGTAAGTTAAATACAAGAGCCAGCTTTGATGGTGCCTCAGACCCATACTGTAAATGAAATACCAAATAATTAAATTGTCACATAACTGTATATCTTTCCGAAGGAAACCCCTATAACATTTCTTTTCATTTTAACTACTCGCTGTTAAAGACACGTTCGGTGTGTGATCTTCTTACAGACAAACCCAAGTAGACGATCCCTACTTAAATTACAAGCAATTTCAAGATTTCTCTCTTCTCGTCCACCTCCGTCACCTCTCAGTCAACCGAAAGAAAACCGTGGGGTAGGAATGAACAATTAATTCAAAATGTGAAAGCGAGCAAATGCGAATGAATACAGACATGTCTGTGCGTACTTTAAAGCTCCATTTACATTTAAAGTCAAATAAGTTTTCCTAGTCATGTTCACAATGGATTATGATGGGTTCTCACTTTGGGTCATTATGAAATTTCATGGCAACAATGTGTCGCTACGTTTATATCATACAACAATTCGTAAATTAACCATAACTCTACGTACCGCTGTAATATAGATGTGGGTCGTAAGGTCCAGGAAAAGGGGTGAAAGTGAATCGGAGGAAATTTTTTTTTGTTTGTTTGTTTGCAATCAATGCACCGAAGTCATGTTTGTTGGTTTATAGTTTAGGTGTTGCATCACGCGTTTATCCAGGTTATATAATATTGTGTTGTCTTTCTGTTTCTAGCCGGTGACATGGAAGTCTTTAGCGGTAACATTTGCATTAGGTGGAGCGCTTCTTGCTGGAATGAAATACATAAAGAAGGAAAAGGAAAAAAGTAAGCAAAAGTTAATGTTTCTCAAGTAAAGCGGACAGTTTTGTGTTTTAAATGATTGCTTATGCAGATAATATTAATTAAAAATCGTCCTTATCCTTGACAAATACCAAAAACCTAAATGTGTTTTAATCACTATAATGGACCATTTTACTAGAAATCAGTAATTCAGATGGTAAACCCTGGTATAATTCATACCAGAAAAGACACATTTTTATAGAGGCTGGTGTTTTAGACCTGAATTCCAGCAGAATGCGTAAAAAAAGTTTCAAATTCCAATATATCAGCTGACAACGAAGTAGTGAAACCCAAGAATACTGAATGAGTGTGTTGCTGTAGAGCTGGAACAGGAGAGGACACGGTCTTTGGGAAAGCCAGCTCTAGGGGGACCCTTCTCTCTCGTGGATCACAACAACAAATCCACAACAAGTAAAGACTTCTTAGGCCAGTGGCTCCTGATCTACTTTGGATTCACACACTGCCCAGACATCTGTCCTGAGGAACTGGAAAAAATGATAGAGGTTGTGGATGAAATAGGTAAAAATTTGAATTAGCTGCTAACTGTTCCAAAAAAAAATCAAGTAATTATGAAAAATGTTGTTTAATGTAAATTATACACCTGAAGCCTGGTGACTTTTGTAGTACTCATGTATTCCTTTTATAAAAAGTTGATTATCATGACTATAGCCTTATGTTGCATTATGTGGCCCTAAATGGATGTGTGACTAGTGTTTTGGTTTTCTTACAGTTTACTTGAAGTATAATGGAAGAACTCATTCAAACATTCACTGATTGAACTGTGACTTTAAAAGATTCTTTAAATGCATCTACAGATGGAATTAAAACTTTGCCAAACCTGACTCCCCTTTTCATAACCATTGATCCTGAAAGAGACCATCCAAAAGCTGTAGCTGAGTATGTGAAAGGTAAGGCTGCCAAAAAATATGCATTTCACTTTTCATTGCTGGGAGCATCTGAAATGCTTGAATGAGCCAAACACATGAAATGATGAGAGATAGTCATTCCACCCTAATATTTAAAAACGTACTGAAACTATGATGATTCTTCGAGGCTGAAGAATTTTCTTAGAACAGGTCAATACAACGATTACTATACCAATTGTCTTGTGAAATCTTTAGAATACTCGAGCTTTGCTTGATACACGTAACTGAGTATTACAGTGGTCATGTGACCTGTTTGTAAGTGAGGCAAGAATTGTAACACATGACTTTCTGTCAGAGTTCTCCCCCAAACTGATTGGGTTGACCGGAACCAGGGAGCAGGTTGACGAAGTCTCACGGGCCTACAGAGTGTACTACAGCCAAGGCCCAAAGGATGAAGATAATGATTACATAGTAAGTGTCCCTTCTTAGACCTTGATGTCTGTGTGCGCTTCATGTTTGCATGAATGGTTTGATGGTTTTACTTTGTTTAGAAAATTTATGATTGGTGCACAATGCTGGATTCTTTCTCTTGAAATGTTTGTTCCACTTTTAGGTGGACCACACCATAATCATGTACCTGGTTGGTCCTGATGGCGAGTTCTTGGAATATTTTGGCCAGAACAAAAGAAGCACAGAAATTTCTGCTGCCATTGCAGCACGAATGAGAAAACAAAGATAGGCAAAATAGGCAGCTACATCTAACCACTCCATATGATCCAAAATCCTGAATGCAGGGCATGCCTTTGTTCAGTACCTGTTCACTTGAAACTTTCCTGGGGTGTCTCTCTTCTGTATATCTGTACATGTATGCATTTTCCAAAATAGTACTGATTATTAAAGTACCTGTTTTAATAAATAAGAAATTTTAACTTTTGTCAATTTCATAGCTTTCCTTCCTGAAACATCCACAACGTCTGATGTAAACATTTTAATGGAAACACCCAGAACAGCAAAATACTTACCCCTGCTCCAGCCCCTCTCCTCCCCCAAACCCTAACCCTAGCTCCAGCCCCTCTCCTTGCCCAAACCCTAACCCTAGCTCCAGCCCCTCTCCTTGCCCAA
>JABJVR010003452.1:0-15896 GCA_025773905.1 Chitala chitala | reverse complement strand
CCTTAACAAAGAAGTAATTTTCTTGTGGATCACACACGCTGTAGGTGGTGTGATGGTCAGCAAGCTCCTCTCTTTAGAAGCATGTAAAACTGAACAAATCCACATTGGCCGATGCTTTCTTATTACTGACTTGGCATAAGTGAAATTAGCACTGAAAAAGGATATTTCTTTGTGTCAGTATTGGTGGACAGGAGTGTGGTCTGGCCTTGCTGTTGGTTGTATGTAAAGGCTTAAAATGTCACTGCGTCTTGCTCTAGGGTGACACGAGTGATCAAGTCTGTGACTTAAAAGAAAAATAAAGCCAGAAAGTTCATCCAGCTAGACATGCCTCAAAGTTCACAACAGACACTGCTCTGCAGGATTATGTTTTCAAAGAATGCCTAATGGCTGATTTGTTCCTGCAGATGCGTTTGCTTCTGGCAGGGTCTTTGTGTCCTCAGAGGTGGAGCAGCCCCCAACAGCAATAGGCGTCAGGTCTTCAAGTGCAGACTTTATGCTTACAATATCCAAGCCAGCCTCTGGTTAAATGTCACCAATAACAGGAAGTGAAATGCTTTGCTTTTTTAGTGTGCATTAGTAGAACAATGCAGAGCATGCTCAACCCTCTTCTATGAATTTTAAAGCGCTGGTCCTTTCACATGCTTTTATCTGGAATTTTATATTTAACCAGGTGTATTATGAGGTAGTGATGCTTTTAGTTGCATTTCTGTGTAATTCAGTTTCACTGTGAAGCAGTTATTTTGCATTTTGTCTGGGTTTTTCGCATGACTCCTGTTCACCTTTCAGCCAGGCAGGGTTTGCAAGAGCATGTGCGCATGTGTCCACGCGTGGGTGTCGTCCCAGCGACTTCATGTTAAGATGAACAAAGGCCAGCTTCGCCTGCATCTATGTATTTGGCCATTTGCTCCGGGGGCCCTTTAACAGACACATGAATGATGAACATTTAATCTGGTTAGCAAGCAGACCGCCGCTAACCAGTCGTGTGCGTGCTATTAAAGGTCTGTTCCTGGAAACGTTATGAAGGTTTCAACGCTTAGCATGTGCTGCTTTGATGGAGAGCGAGCGAGAGAGAGAGAGAGAGAGAGAGAGAGAGAGAACAAGTGCTAGAAAAATTGGTTATTTGAGAAACGCTGCAGCACAGTCAATAACTGTTTATCAGCCTCAAACGACAGCCTTCCTAGGTGTGCATAAGATTTATGGCCCTGTTTCTTTGGCATTATTTTTTTGTCGTTTGAAACACGATATTTATAAAGCTACAGTACTATCTGCTGATGCAAATGGAGGTGAATGACTGTAAGTGGAACAAAGCCACTTGATGGAGGATGTTTTGCCTATTATTTGTTTGGCTTCTGACTTGATTCCTCTGTTTCTATATTCCTGTTTTAAAGTACAGTCAGTTAAAGCTTTATGCATGAGGTTTACAGTTATTTCTCAGCCAGCTTGCAAATTTCAGGGCTGCTGGAAATGCAATAATTATGTTCCCATTTGTAATATGATACTATGACATTTTTGTTTCACGGGTAGATGGGCTAGCTTTCCGTCTTGGAAAGGTAGCAGGCAGTCAAATGATATGTTAACATGGGTAAATATAATGACAGATTCTCACACTTATCCCAAAGAGGCACTTTTTTGATATGTGGCATCTTCCTTTAAAGTATTTTATCTTGTAAATATTAAAGGCACAGTGGGACGAAATTTTCATCCACTTTTTTTTTTTTTTTCTCCCCTTCCCAATGATAACAGTATGATGACTTTGTAATAATCTATGGATCCATCAGTGTTGACCCTTGCTGGGCTAGAGTCAGCAACCTGTTATTGCAGCCTTGAAATTCAGTACATTGTTTGACCACATCTGTACAAGCGTAGACTTAACACGATTCATCTGGAGGAAGGGAAGCTCCCCCTTTGTTTGAGAGAATGGATTGTTCCAAATGGCAGGGTTCCTGTAGCAGCTGGTCCGTGACTTTGGAGCTCGGTTCTGTGGCTGAAAGTGTGGCCACTGCGAGAGAACTGCATGTGCATGGAACTTTTGAGTAATGACAAGGCTGCTTTGTGGTAGGGAAGACAATTGCTGTCACGATAAAACAATGTTTCCTGGTGCGGTTCACTGCCGTTCAACGCAGTTTTCACCTTATCTGCAAAGCCTTGTTGTAATTTGGCTTATAATACGTTTTAGTGCCAACGTTTTTTCCCTCGCGTGCATGTGTGGAACAGGCCTTTATGTTTTTGTTGAGGTGCCGTTGTCACCAGGATTTGGTCAGGGCATCAGTGGTACTGGGAGGTGCCCTGAAAAACAGGTTATCTCTGATGATGCAAAGGAGACCTGACCTGTGGTTGCCGGCTCGTGACGGGTCGCTTTGACTGTGCGAGCCGGTGTGGATGTTTGTGGCTGTCGTGTGCGAAGCCGCTGCCGCCATATGAGCAGCACGCGTCTGATGGCAACGTGGCACATCACGGCGCATTACATAAAAGCTGAGCCCACGAGCCACGTTCACGTCTGTGACCTCAGTGCTGCCGCACTCGTGCACTTTCAAACCTAGTTCAGCAACGTGATTTATGTGCCTCATGTTTGTCTTTTTTTAATGCAGCATGTAAATCTCTGGGATTCCAACACTGGTTTCGGTCCCGCAGTGATGGAGGCATAAGGGATAAATCCCTGTTGCATTATTCACAAAACTAATGTGAGTGCAATGCAATATTCTCTATAAAGTATTACCTGGCAGGTAGCGTAGATGCATTTTTAAAGTGCATCCATCTGTGTGTTTGTTAATTCAGCTTGTATGAACATTGTTTATTGCCTTGCATAACGCTGGTCGTAGACTTGAGACGTGCCGGCATTTCTGTTATATAGCGCGTGTGTGTGCGCGCGTGCGTGTGTGTGTTCGTTTCACGTTTATACCTGTGGTGGTTGTGCCACATGAGATCATGATCTAGGTCAGCATGGCAGTATTTGCATTCACATGTGCTGCTTGGTGGAAAGAGCTGAACTTTCACATTTCAAAAATCCCCTACAGCACAGTTGTGGCCTGGACACAAATGCAGTCGACCGTATTTGGCACAAAAACTTTGCCTGGAAGCATTTGGGATTCGCAGGACGTTGGTCAGCGAGGATGGTTAATGCCGAACCAAACTGGCTCACAGTACTTCATTCACATTTATCTGTCTGACACATTCGAGTGGCTGGAAGGACCCCCCCCCCAAGCTATTGTTATTGGTGGACATTGTCTTTCTTATCGTTTTACTTGTATGGGGGACGCAGGTTTGTTTTGGTTGAACGACAAAATATGGGAAGCTGGCATTGTTCTTGAGCAGAGCATTGACACTCAGGCCTTCAGCACAACCCTGGACAGTGCAGACCAGTAACGTTCTTACTGGGAAGGAAATTGCCATATTTTGTGAAATTCCTGTTATGCAGAAGCTGCCTTCCTGAAATAGAGGGAGATAATTACATTGTGCTGGAGTGTGCTTGCTGCTCTGATTCGGGGTATTGTGTGTGTGTGTGTGTGTGTGTGTGTGTGTGTGTGTGTGTGAATTAGTGTTTGCAGTTTTTGTGCAGTTGTGGTTACACGTGCTCTTTTAGGGGGTGTTGGAGTCAGGACTGTCTGTGATATCTGGGCACTTTGTGCGTGGGGTGGGCATGTTATAGTGCTGGCGTCCTTGGAAACGTGCCACACTGTAACGTGTGCGTTCATCCATTTGCCTCACCTCATCCTCTCACTCCATTGGCTGTGACTCAGATCTTTCAGATGTGAGAGTCTGCTCTCGGGTGCGTTACGGCCCGCGTCCGCAGCACCGTAACCTCAGCGGAGGTGTGGGCGAGTGTGCAGGGCTCGTCTCGGGGAGAGGGTAAAAAGCCGAGTGCTGCCAGAACAGGCGGGTGGGCACCGCCAACCTGCTCCAGCTCCTCAGGCCCGTTGTCTGGGGCGCCGGCTCTTTGCTCTGCGGTTCGTCTTGTGACATACTTAGTCACCATGCATGTAGCAGATGGGGGCAGTCGAGGGTACGTCGCGCTTCATTTGCGGAGCCTGCTGTGTATTCGGGACAGCTTTGTGTGTGCAGTCATAGCGAGACCAAGGCCAGACCAGGGCTGCGCTGTGCTGTCAGAAACAGGATGTGGTATCGGGAAGTCGAGCCAAGCACGGGCAGCTTAGCGCTAACTAAGGCTTCTCGTGTTCTGATACGTTAGCATGTCACAAGACCTTTCTGAATATTAATGATCTGCACAACTTGGTATTAATGCTCTGTGCATTTACAAATTGTTGGGCATTTTTCAGGCCGTCCTAGTTATGGTTGTGAGGAGGTTATTATACAATGTCAAACATATGAAGTCGGAACCGACCTTCTTCAGTGACTTGAGTCGTATGGTAAAGATTTTTCGAATTTCTCAACAGAAATAAGAGAACCTCCACCTGCCTCATTTTCGGGGACCACACAACAGCAGGTCCTTGGTTAGGACTGTTATTTTTCACATGTATTTTTTTTTTTCCTCTCCGTGAGTTTACGGGCCGAGTGGGCCTACTTTTATAGTTGCCTTGCGGGTCTACGCCGTCGTACTCTTTGTTGTTTTGATCTCCAGGGGAGAAGGAAGACCACTTCACAGGGCGGAGCACGCCTCTCCAGCTGCACTGAGATATGCGCCACAAAGGTGCTGTAAAACTTGACGCAGACTTTGAAATGGAAACTGCACATGTGCCTGGGGTGTTCTTTTTCTGAGGGTGGGGGGCAGTACGAGCAGCGCTGATGTGCGTCTGGCTGCATGGACAGTTCTCCGTTTTGGAAAACTTTTTCCTTTGTTTATGCGGTTGTTCCAAGGCAGCTGCTTTTATGAAGGGGGAAGACATGAGCCGTATGGCCGCTCTGGAGAAGCAGCGGGAGCCAGTGAGGCTATCTGTCCTCCGTCACACGAGTGAAGAGTCCTGCGTGTTGACTGGCGTTCAAAAACGTAGCAAAGAAAAATTTTCCTTCCAATAAAAATGTGATGAATGTAGCTCTCTTCAGTGCTGCTTCAGATGACCAGAGTGTCCATTTGTCTCCTGGTTGTTGTGCTGGGGGCCAGAGATGGTGAATCAAAGTGCTGCGTCTCTGTTACTTAACAGCCACGTAAACACTTAATGCTGATTTCAGTTGCTCATTGTCACTTCCTCAGCGTTGGCACGGATTCAAGGTGAACGGAGATGCAATGCAGCTCATGGATAATCTGGCCCCTGCTGGAGGTGCGGGGAGGGGGGGGGGGCTTCTCAGACACTGGATGTTTTTTGATGCTGGTCGGAGGTGTTTTGTTTCACTGTTTTGTGTGCTGGTGAAAACATGTTATGAAACCAGAAGCTCTTAGAGATGAACAAACACGCTGCAAATGCGTGTATTTTAAGTGCACTTCTTAAATACTATGTCGACAGTGGTGAATGATGAAGTTGATGTTTAAGTAAATAATTGCAAATATTATGGATGTACTTTTAACAAAGATCCATCAGAGACCTACTTTGTGGTGATGATTGAAATTATTATTATTTGATAATTGAAATAATTGAAGACCTGCCATCATTCATAAGTCATAGCAACAGCGCTCCTCACGTGATTTGCTGTTTGTTTTATATCAGGGCTGTGTGTATTTTCTGGCAAAATTCTGTATTGGGTATATGATTGACAGGCATTGATTTTGGGAACCTTAGCAGGCTGTTGTGCAAATTTACCTCGATGTGGTCATATGGCCTGATCTTTGCTACGTGGGTGTTTCTTGCCACCAGCTCGATTCTTTGCTTCCAATCTCAGCTCACCCCTGACGATGGTGGGTCGAGTTTTGAGCTAAGCCTTATGAAAGCACCGCGATAACGACGCGTCTTCCTGTGACGCCCCCTCAGCTTCCTCTTTCAGTGACGCGCAGAAGTGGACGCAAACCTCTGTGTGGCCCAGACGGGGAAGCGGCACGCCCATCCTGTGCGGCAGCTCTGCTTGGGACAGTCACTGGGCTGCTGATCAGATACGCTTCAGGAAGCTGGTGCACGGTCAGGACCGGTGCAGTGGAGCCTGGGGCTGGGAGGCCAGTGTCTGCCAAGCTGTAGGACACAGGTGGTGAACCTGAGCAGCTTCCAGCCCACAACACTGCACCCCACTGTCCCACCCAGCATGCCATTCTGCGTGCCCTCCAGCACAGTTGCCTGTTGGTCGCACAGGTGGAGAATGGTTACACAATACGCCTGTGAAAATTAGTTTTGTGCTTTGCTCTCTGTGTAACTTTTATTGAGTGGCTGTGATGTTGTTGAGGTTTGTTTTTTTTTTTTTATTTATTTTTTTATTTTTTTGGGGGGGGATAAGCCAAAGTGTGATTTTTGGACTGCAGCAATTTTGGTTGCCTTTGTACCCATCTTTGTTAAATGTATGTATGTAGGGATAGCAGTTATGGAAATGCACTCCGACCCTCTGATTTTATTGCTCATTATGAATTGGCCCGGCACACTGAAGGCTAAATGAGATTTGAAATGGAGAGTGACCATATTAAAATTTAATGCCATCTGACCAGGGCGTCTTGTTTTCTTGTGCAGGTCAGCCTTCCGTTATGGTGAGGTGAAAAACCTGAAATAGACTTATTGATTAATTGATCTAAGATGGTGTGCAGTGAAGCAGAAATAATATAAGAAACTACGTTTAAGTACTGAGGGCGTTTTTTATGACGTCTTTTTTTTTTTTTTTTTTTTTTTTTGGACAGTGGTTCAGTCGTGTGTGTGTGTAATAGAAATAAATTGCATATACTCTAGGAATCTGTCACTAGTTCATGGCCTGTTTCTGCAGCCACCTTCTTTTGGGATTTCGGGGGGGTTTGATTCTATGTTTTTCTTTGTTAGCTTGCTGCTGTGACCTGTTGGTGCTCAGACGTTTATTGAAGAGCTTTTCTGGACAGACGGTGTTTTCTTTCCACAAGCTGTTTTTGCCGTCTGCCCTACTACGCTCACCCTAACGTGTTCTTTTGATACCCCACGATGGGCGGAGTAGCCTTTTGGGCGATATGTTCACTGGCTGTTCACTCAGACGGGCGCCCGCAGGGGTCCGAGATGAGAGCAGACAGAGAATGACGGCAGCAGCTGCAGCTTCAGCAGGTCTGGGAACAAGCCTGCCTGTTCCCGTGTGTAAAAACACACACTTGGTGCTGCTGCTGTCCCTGTTTCTGGGATGAGCATGAGCCCTGCCCCATCTTTGTTTTTAGAGCAGGAAGTAAATCTACTGTGCTGGACAACCTGCAGCGTTAGCCTACGCAGCGCTCTGGGCTACTAATTAAACCAAGTAAGTTTGAATTGGAAAATAGTAGGAAGAAATTATTTATGAACTGATCATGTTTAAATCTTTTATAAATTTATTTTTCTTAAAAAAAAAAAAAAAAAAAAAAAAAAAAAGCTGTACTGGTTAACATGAATGAGTGGTTAGGTGTGGAAATTGCTTTGAAATTGTTATATTCATTCCGTTTTTTCAAACCGCAAAAATCCAAGCATAATTGGTTCTTCCTGTTTCTGTGTGTTAATTTGGTGAAACTGTACTAATCAATGGACAGTTGTTACTAGCAGCAACTGGGTGTAGCAGTTTAATGTAAGGAAATTGGTGTTATCCGTCTTATTTTTGGTAGTTTTTACAGATAGGACAACCACTACAATGTCTATAATATGAATATTCGGTAAACGTTAGGCGATGTACAGTCAGGTTCACGAGTATTTCGACAGTGACAAAGTTTTTATGATTTTCCCTTTTCCCTTTATACACCACAGTGGATTTGAAATAAAACAATCAAGATGTGATCGAAGAGTAGACTTTCACCTTGAAGAGGTTTCACTAAAATATGGCATTTACCATTTAGGAATTACAACCATTTTAAGCAGAATACCTCCATTTTCAGGAGCTCAAAGGTATTTGGACAGTGACATAATTGTAAATATAACCATTATTTTTAATACTGGGATGAAAATCCTTTGCAGTCGATGACTACCTGAAGTTTGGAGTCCATGGACCTCCCCAAATTCTGAGTTTCCTCCCTGGAGATACTTTGCTAGGCCTTTCATACAGCCAAAATCATTTAAACTCTGTCATGATCCAAGTATGTCTGGACCTGACTGTCACCTTGGTTTGTAGTGTGTTGGACTGGGTCTGCTGCTTACCCTGCTGCTGTCACTTTGTTCTGATGAGTGACGTACATCACAACACAGTCATCATTTAGGGCAGGTGCGGTCCCTGATGTCGCGGCCTTAAAGCCTTTAGAAAAGATGAAGCCCCAGTAACGTCAGGCTTGTTGCTTGCAGTGGTAAAAATCTCAGATTTACGGATGTTGTGAATTCAACAGCGGAGTGTTTATCCGTGCCTCGCTCCACCGTTTCATAACCACTCCTGTTACGAAGTTGCGGCACTGTCTCTGACATCAGAGACTCGGTTACTGGCACGGCCTAAACATTATTTCATCTTTACAAAATGGCACTCTGTGCTAGCAACCAAGCCACGTTGCAGGATCTCCATTTCAGAGGCTTGTTTGGGCTTTTTGCAGAAAAAGCTCATTGGTATTTATTTATTTTTATAGCACTTTATTAATCCCGGTGGGAAATTACATCTCTGTATTTAACCCATCACCTGGGGGGAGCAGTGGGCAGCCAGCCACATGTGGCATCCAGGGAGCTGAGCTGAGCATCTTGCTCAAGGACACACCTGGCTGTGCTGGGATTTGGACCAGGAGACTTCCGCATCCCAGCCTGATGTTCTACCCACTGAGCTGCCAGATTTTACAAAAAATTTTTGTTTATTTTTATAATTATTTTCATCATTGTGTGGCTTCCATTCTAAAATGAAGTCTGATATTACTTCAGACCTTGCAGAGTACTTGCAGAGAACTTAGAGTGCTGGTGACTTTCTGTGACCTGTGAGTCAACATGGCAGCCTGTGCAGTATAAGATGGATTGTTCTAGAAGCTCTTTGCTGAGCTGTTATAGGGCATGCTGCTGCAGGGCTGCTCCCAGCTGAATGTGATTCCTCCATCTGGCCGGTTCCCTGCACTGCCCATCTGGGCCTGCCGCAGCCGATCAGGTGGGAACCAAACGTGTTTAAAAACAACAGGTTGCGTGTCCCGGACACTCGATGAAACAAGTGTGTGTCTCTGCAGTATCTCTCCCATGGCTTCAGGCTTGGTTCAGACCATGATTATCAGTTTAGTCTTAAACAAAGCCAGTGTGTCTCCTCTGTTCACACCTGACTCACGGTGAAGCACTCTCAGGAAGGAAATGCAAGGTGATCATGTGACTGTATACTGTGTGTATTAAAAAAAAAAAAAAAAGGGCCTTTTTTTTTTTTTTTTTTTTTTTTTGCTGAACATGAACTAAAATCTTAATGGAATATGATAGCCTTGAGTTAGGACTGAGCTGTTAAAAGTAATATAATGAAGCACCCTGAGGGGTAGGAGGACATTTATAAAGTCCACGTGTTGCGGGTGGGGGCAAGAAATGAAGACGCGGTAAACCGACGGCAGCCTTTTAGCTGATGGGCGTTGTTTGGACGGCAACTTTGACCAAAAACTGAAAAGGCAACAGAACGCTGAGGATGAGCCTGGAAGGACATCACAGAAACAGAAACCTTGTTGTTCTTAGTCCATTTTTTGGCTGCTTATTTGCTGGGATTGGTATCCCACAAAAGGGCTCTGTGGTACCCCGTGGAAGAACACATGAGAAGCACTGTGGATATGCAGACTGCTGAGAGCACATCCAGGGTACGGTGGCGTTGGCCCCTCTTTTGGAGTAAAGGAGTCTCACCGAGCTGAAGGCTGAGGAACACTGTGCTGACTTTGTTCTAGAAATAAAACTACAGCTGTCACCCCAGTGTTGTGATATGTCGGGAGGGCAGCACCCCCTGCTGATTTACACTGCAGTCCATCGGCCATAATAGCTTTGTTTTTATTCCATAAAAACTATTGATTCTTTCAAAGGAGATGTAGTAAAGCAACTCGCTTGAAGTTTGCAAGGTTTTCTCCAGCGGTGTGGCTGGAAACATCTGCTTTTTTTATGAGGTATAGTAAACACTGTAATCATTTCATATTAGTATTTTCCACTTATGTCTGAGAATTGGCCATTTTCTCTTTATTCATACAAACAGTTGTATATTGCCTTCGCTGTTTTAATACCTTGTTTAGCCTTTTGAATTTAAACAATTTATCATGCTTCAGCTGTGTGGGTGAAAAGCATAGATGGAGATGACTGATGCAGATAAAAGTCCGCTGGTGCAACGTGGGGCTCCGCTTTCATTATTTTTAATTCCGGCTCCCTCGCGGGTTGCCTCCCTCTGTCTTCCTCTGCCATGCTAATGGAGTTGGAGGTATTTCAAGCCCTGGGAGATCTGTAGGGAAGGATTAATTTAAACAAATCCCTTTTCCTATGGTACGTATTACATTCCAGCTTGAGTTGAACTGTCTCACTTTTTTAATATGCATGCGTAACCCTCCACTTTGGAATAGAGGCAGGATATGGTGGCGTAGTCATGGATACCCAGATGCAGTGTGTTCCTTGGACTCCTTTTGCACTGTTAATTTAGTTCAGCCGAGGTAACCAGGGACGGTGCTTTTCTTCTGACATCATATCCACCTCCAAATAAAGGACAGATTGTAGCCGCAGGTACACAGCATATTAAACATGGATAAAGCCAGTGGTTTCCTCAAAATTGCTATCCATTACAGATGTGGCGACAGTTTCCCTCCAATAAAGCAGTAGGGCAGAACGCTTATTTTCCTTTGAGCAATTTATGTAAAGTGTCAGAATGCATACTTGTACCCTTGGTACTGGGACCTCAGTGACATACACCTTTCAGCTGTCTTCTAACTTGGGTTCAGCTTCCAGCCAGGCCTTTAAACTGAAGGGCTTTTGTATAACACATCTAATTCTATGAATGGGCAAAAAAAAAATAACCCTAGCTCATTTGACAAACGTGTCGGCTGTGCAGCGAAATAAATGCATAATGGTGAGTAGTATGGTGCTTCCTGTTGAGTGGTTAATTAAAATAGTAAATAATGTAGGTTCTGGCAGATTAAAGCCTGTGCTGGAGAGGTGAATAATGCATGGGGGGGGGGGGCAGGTTGGTGTCAGTGTGAGCTCTTGAAGTGGTAGCCCTGTCTTTGTCTGTCTGCTCTTCCCGCTGCCCTTCCTCCTCTCCTGGTCACCTTGGCCCACACTTCATGTTAAACCCTGCTTCTTTTTCTTACAGCAGTAGTTAATTTGTTTCTTAGGGTAATGGAATAAGAATGGATGCGGGGCTCTGCCGATGCCTCACCAGCTTGCCTTGTGTCGACGTCACGGTGTTTACAATGCTTATCTGGCTCCATTTGAAAGCAGGGCTGCTTCTAAATAGTTAGGATTTGAGAAACATTAGTTTGCATTCATGTTCCCTAATGCTATTTTGCTTGGCCCTCTGCTTGGCCCTCTGCTTGGCCCTTTTTGTTTTGCTTCATTACCCTTTTGGACTGTCTTGCCAGTGACTGGTTACATTGATATTCATCCATTTCTGTATAATTTTCCACTGATTAAATAAACGTCCATTCAATTACTCTTCATAGGGAGGTTGCTTTCTGATAAGTGGAGCCATAAGGAACAGAGGAAAACGCTGTTCATAACAACTGATAATGGCAGTTTTGTTTATTCCAGTAATAAAATAATAAAAGTCATATGAGAAATTGGACCATGCGGTCCTAATTGGCCGTGTGTGGTTAGGTGACAGGTAGCTGATATGATTAATTGCCCTTCTATGACAGGATTGTGCTCTGCTTCACTGTACGATAAGCCCGATAAGGTGTAACCTGTGCAGCTCCGTACGATCTGTGATTATTAATTGCTGCATTAAACCTATGTGTATGTGAGGCCGTGTGTTTGCTGCAGGGAGCTGTTGGTACAAACAAGTCTTCCCCCAAGAACACTTTAATTACATTCACAAGGTTGCAAGTTTAATTACACATGGTTGTCTATCAGTTCCCAGGCAGCAGAAACAGAAGAGCATGTAGTATTATTTAAGTAATCTTTCTTTGCCTCGGTTGAATAAATTCCTTGCAATAAGTAAAGGTTTTTAAAATGTCGTTGGCTCTTGGGGATCTTTGTGGTTTTGTCTGTAAATGTGCTTCAGAACTGAAGTGTTTAGTTTTTTTTTTGTATTCCGTTTTGAAGGTTTTCACCTCTAAAGACCCACAGGTTTAGTTTCCTTTGATTGGCCGTCCTTAGTAGGCGTACAACCAAATAGAAATCCTATGTTCAAATAGTTATTTGCGGGACGTTTGTGTACTTAACTCGTGACCTTAGCTCATTGAAGTTTTTAAAGGTCCTGTTTAAGGTGTAACACATGTTGTGTAAACATTGTGTTGTACGTCATGAGGAGTTTTGATGTGTATCGTGTACCGTGTGTTTTGGAAAGGAATCTTTCCGTGGAATCTCATGGTCGGTGCTATGAAAACTTGGCTTGAGTCTTTGATTTAACGTCGGGGATGCTGAAATGTGTGTTATGTGAAACCATTGCCAAGAACAAGCACAATTAACAATAAGCCGTTGAAGGTCGCTGAAATAAACGGCGTAGAAAAGATGTTGGTTTGGTCGTAACATCCTGCCAAGCGACTGTTCTGTAATATTTTATTTGTGATGCGTTTTGTCAACTTTGTGTGCACGTGTGCTCGCGCGCTCACTCACAGCTGGTGAGCAGCTGTAGCATCCTGTCTTTGGAGGGACTGTGGGTAATTAGGGCCAGGAGTCTGCCAATTAGGCGGCCCCTCGGTAGCAGGGAGGTGGTCAGAACTGGCGGGAGAGGGGCGCCTGTGGGACCATAGGGAGATGGACATTTTAAACAGGAGGCGTGTTTGACACATTACAGCTGTTATGGTGTTGCTACTGGGAACCAGTGAGAGAGATTCTATGTTCCTATTCAGACCTCAGGCTCAGCAGAGTCACAAAGCCTCCAGTACGCTGACTTGTAGCCTCCCCCCCCCAACCCTCCCCATCCGTTTCTGCTGCCTTTTTTTCTCCCCTTGAGACTTAGCTGAGGAGGAAGCATGTATCCCTCTGACACAAACCTCTGCTTTCTGCCTTGTTTAGGACAGACCTAGATATATGAATGCAGAAGGCATTTGACCCTTGATGTGTGAGAGCAGCTCAGCTGGACTTTGTGCACAGAACACAGAAATGTCCAGACCACGCAGCCCTGCTTGAAAAAGCCTGTCTGTTCATTTTAATGCTAGGAACTGTTTCCATCTCAAACAGTGCAGATTTACAACTGAAATAAAACCGTCATGTACACAGTTAGCCGCAACGTGTCAACACCTATTTTTCCGCCTGAAATCTCTTCTGGAACCTTCACCAGGCCACCTCGCTCCAATTTCTACTTGGTTTGTAGCTCAGATTGCCTCTCAACTTATTTTGATTGTTTCCCTTAAAAGGATTAAATATCTGACATTACCATATGACAAAAGTACATGAAACGTCAGGATATTGGTATGAGTAAATATGGTTATCCTGCATACAATCCTCTTTTCTCATGTATTTTTTAGAAGCCGACTAGCTTTCTGTTTGTTGAGGTGGTTTTCCAGTATCGTAAAGTACTGGAGGGTTTGCAGGAGATGTACCTGAACTTTTGTAGTTTATTGAAGGTTAGACAGTCTTACTGTATAAAGTGTGTGTGTGTGTGTGTGTGTGTGTTTGTGTGTGTGTGTGTGTGTACACGTACATCAGGAATTCAAGTGAAGATGGTTTGAGATTACATACCAGTGGCACCAGTGGAATGGTAGCCCTGTCTGCCTACCAGCATCCGGTGATCTGTTGGGTGTAGGTGCTTTGTACCATATCATGGGTTATGTGTTGGCCCAAATCACAGGTAACATTAATATCACAAATGTATCACAAATGTGCTTCATGCCTGTTGATTGTTGTACTACTTTAAGGGTTTGTTTGCAGAAGATCTTGTTTCTTTTTATAGATATCGTCAGACAAAATATCTTTGTGTCAGTACTGGATATGCAAACAATAATACACATTTAAGTCTTTTGATCATTCTAGTAGCACGTCTTTTTAGCCTGTGCTTAGTGAATAACTAGTTGTCCTTACCGGCAGTGTGTGTGTAAAGTCACTCACGGCATGATGCAGACAGCACAGGGGTAGCTGCCAGGCTTAATAACACACAGGTAGCAGTGCTTAACGTTGTTATGAAAGGGCCCAAAAAACTGACCTGCAAAAGGAAGAATGTCTTAACTGGGAGTCACAAAGCTGTCCCATTGTTCCACAGCGCTGGGGTCACCACACCCATCCCAGAAATATCACTGGACACTTCGCTACACCCCTGTGCACGGCATCTCAGGGTCGTCATAAGAAGGTTTCGTGACACGTAGCAGTGGCCGCCTGCTGCTTTCTAGGGGGTGGGAAAGAAGCCCTGCCTCCAGCTGACTGTTCTGTGTCTCCTCTGTGCTCTAAGGGCTCCACATAAACACTGTGGGAGAGGGATGTAGACCAAAGATCTGCTGAGCTTATTTCAGCCACCTTTAATTTAGCAGTACCGAATACCAGCTTGGATGGGCATAATGAACTGTACTTCATACAGGCCGTTGTGTTTTCTGCTGAAGAGGGCCTGGTATATGAGTGATAACTGCATACGCTACAGCCTGAAGTCCCGCTGGATTGAGTTTCCAAGGTCCTAAACAGTCTTGGATCTTTGTGTGTAGTTTGCAAATCCATTATAGTACTGGGCAGGTTTTCAAATGCAAATAAGAGTTTGATCTATATTTCAGAGCTAATTATATTTGTCATGTTTCTGTTTTACTAATTGTCGGTTTCAAAGCTCTGGCTTTTCACATGAAAAGTTAATAGCATTTGTTGCATTGTTTGTTTGTCGTTTGTATGTGTAACGTCTAGCAGTTATGGTTTTTCCTTTTGTCTTTCTATAACAAGTTTTTTTTTTTTTTTTTTTTTTTTTTTTTTTTTTATTAACGTTGCCTGAAGTTGAAACCGTGGCAGCATGTAGAGTAGACGAGAAACAATTAATGCTTTGGGATGTGCCAAGTGTGATGTTTTACTGTGTTGGAATGGTTTTGTTAATCTGCCGTGAAGGCCAGGGGACCATTAATCTGTAGCAGTTGTAAGAGCTAACGGACACATTAACTGCTGCGCGTTGACTGCGCAGAATCACATGTGATCACATTCAGCACGGAAATGGATCAGATGTGCTGAACGCGGCACTGGAGAAGCTATTGGACAAACCAAGCTTTCAGCGTTTCGTTTGTGGTTGTAGGTCTCAAACTCAAACGTTGTGTTGAATGATTTATCATTTAGGTTTGTTTTCATCTTGCTAAAAATATCTGGGTTTTTTTTCCCCCCAGCATCCTTTGTCTGCAGTAGTTGACCTGCTGGTTTTGCTGCGTGAAGAATGAGCTGTCCTCGCAGGTTCATCTCCACGCTCACGATGCGGTATCATCTGTGTCATTGTCACACAGGTCGCAGTCTGCCTTGACACTGCCTGTCGGTGGCAGAGAGAACCAGACGCGACCCCCCTCCCCACCCCATCCTTGTGTGTCAGGTTCCAGCTCTGTACAAATGGGTTTAGTGGAGCTCCAGAGTGAGAATAAGGCACAGCGTCGGCGTCCGATTCAAGGCATGCTGTTGTCGGCTCATGTTCTGCGCAGGTGTGTTTCTGGGGTGACAGCTGGGGGGCGGGGGCCCTTTCAGCTGCTGCTCTGGCAGCTCTTCCCTGTGATTCACTTCTTTTTGAGAACTGAACTTCACGCCGTCTCTCCAGTGCCTCTGGACCTGCGTCTCACTCTGCACTGACTTGGCCCATTGTGCTAAACCCACGGCTGACCTTCAGTGATAAGTGGAGGTGACACCTGTTTTTATTACTTTTTTTTTTTTTTTTTTGCCCGTTGCACCGGT
>JABJVR010003451.1:5370-15896 GCA_025773905.1 Chitala chitala | reverse complement strand
ACATTAATTATACAAACTCCGTCAGTGAACAAGAAGGAGACTCGACTAGCAGCCAACGTGTTGCCTATACCAATCGTCGACCGTGGCAAAATATATATAGCAGTGTTGCTGGCCTCGATCGATGTTGCTGATTACCGCGTGGCGTGGAATGCCACACGACATGTCATCGGTCATCAGTAAGCGAAAAATTTGAATACTCGAATAGTATTCGAATAGACTTTTCGAATATTCGAATAGCAAAATAAAACGAATACTGCATCCCTAATTGTGACCAGCTTGTTGTTGGTGTATAGCTTTCTTACTGTCTGGATTGAGCCACAGTAGGAGCTGATACATTTGTTGATTGTTGATGCTTCATTTGTGGTCCTGATGGCAAGGACAATATCATCATTGAAGTGGAGGTTGTTTGAGTAGGTGTCCTGCAGTCCCTGCAGGGAAGCTCTCTAATGATGCCATCCAGGCATTTGGGGAACAACTGGTTCTAATGTTCAGACATAAGGAAAATATACTGTTAATATTTTCTGTTGTACTTACATGTGCCATGGACAGTTGCATTGATAACACACAAATAAATAGCTGATAAGTATGAAATAGAGTTTATTCAAGATGTATGAAATAAATTATTCAAGATGTTTGACAACACTTTTGCCACAGTGAGATTTCAATCTTATTGTCTAGATGCTATTTGTCATTTATTCAAGCTTTATCTTTACATCATGTAAATGTGAACTCACTTCCTGTTTTGAGGACCTGTAAGATATTTTATCTTGGTTTTGCTATTTCAAATAAAGTCACACTTTGGCAGATAGGTTGATATTGTTGTGTACTTTGAGATTCTGTATTCTGTATACTGCTTAATCAAAGCCTGTTTTATTTTTTTGTTCTTTTTTGTATGCAGTGTGTTTACGTTTAAACTCGCTACACAAGTGTAGTGCATTAATACTATTTCCTGGTGACATGCAGGAACTCAGTGTACTTTGGGTTTCATCATCCTCTGTTTGATATTGCATTTGTTTGGAACATACTTTGCATGTAAGATAATTATGAGCTTGGCTCTTAAGAGGTCTGAGGCATGTGTTGTTTATACATGTCATTAGTTGAAAACATGTAAATAGTCAAGCCATACTCACGTGACGCTGCTTTATTTGGTACAAGTGCCTTGGCTTGACTTCAGAGAGAACTTGCTGTTTTAACTGGTTGAGGACAGTTGGTGAAGGAGGCCAAATGTACTGTGAGCCTGTGTGTGTGTGTGGCACAAAGATTGTCACTGTTTGGGGATGACAATGTAATGTACAAGGCAGATCCTCATTCATTAGATCACATAGAGAAAGTAAACCAGTGTTCTGACTGACCTGCTTCTTGTTGTCTTCAGGCACTTAGCGTGAGACCAAGAAAAGGACGAGGCACAAGACAGCTGCCCCAAGATGGAGGGGGGCATGCAGCTCCTGAATCGTGATGGCCATAGCATCTCGCACAACTCGAAGCGCCATTACCACGACTCATTTGTGTCCATGAGCAGGATGCGCCAACGTGGGCTTCTGTGTGACATTGTGCTGCACGTCGCCAGCAAGGAGATCAAGGCACATAAAGTGGTGCTGGCCTCCTGTAGCCCCTACTTCCACGCCATGTTCACCAGTACGTGCGTCACTTTCACACCCAGCACGTGTGGTTCGGCTGTTCAGCTTGCCTTTTTCTACTCGTGGCAGCACAGTAGTCTTTTTTGTTCACCTCTCCCATCACTGTCCACTTTTATCATGAGCCTTTTTATTTTCTTTGCCTCTCTATTCCCCTTCCTTATGAGATTCCTGGTACAACCTTGCTGTTCACCTTCTTGTATCGTTCTTTTTCTATACCGTCCTGATTCTGTTAATCTTCCAATTTTACTCTTTGCTTTTCCCAGTTTTTCTTTCTGTTCACCCTGCCAGTCTTTTATCTCTATCTCTCTCTGTTTATCTCTGTTCACTGTTCTCTCTCTCTCTCTACCCTCCTTTTCTCTCTCTCTGTTTACCCTCCCTTTCTCTCTCTCACTTTCTGTTCACCCCTTCATTCTCTGCTTCTGTTTTCTGTCCAATCTTCTCTTTCTCCCTTTCTTTCTCTCTCCAGTCTGTTCATCCTCTCTGTCTCTCTCTGTTCACCCTCTCTGTCTCTCTGTGTTCACCCTCTCTGTCTCTCTCCCTTCCTTGATTGAGCCCCATCTTTCATCATTGCTCTTATTGTACATTTGTGTCTCTGTCCTTACTCCGTGTTTAATTGCTCCCTGCTTTCTGCTCTTAGCCCTAACTCATTTTTATCAAATTTTGTTCTGGTGTGAATCATTCTGCCCCAGTTCAGTTTTCTCCTTTTGCTGAACACCAGGTCAGATCAAAAAAAAAAAATATATATATTTTTTAACTTTAAATTTGAGACTGTTCTGATTGAGAGAATGATAATAAGGGTTCCGTTTGGCCCTGAGTGTGATAGTTAGGCTCTTACTGAAAGCCTGTGACTCCAGAGTTGTCCACCACTGGGTCGGTCCTGCTGTCCTGGTCATTGTTCACTTCAGACAGCAAACTGGTCTCGGGTACCCCAGATGATCAAGGAGAGGCCACTTCAAATGGCCACTTGAACTGAGTGACTTTGTGCCCTCTGTTTGGTGCAGATGAAATGTCAGAAAGTCGTCAGACCCACGTCACACTCCATGACATCGACCCGCAGGCCCTGGAGCAGCTGGTGCAGTATGCCTACACTGCAGAGATTGTGGTGGGAGAAGGCAACGTGCAGGTGGGCCGCTCCCTTCATGTGTCCCCTAGCTTCCCTTAGTGCACTTTGTGGACATTAGGCACCCTTTACTGTGTCTGTTCATACTTTTACCCTGTAAATAGCATATTTCTGATCACATTTAATTATGACTGT
Organism: Chitala chitala; assembly: GCA_025773905.1. Lineage (NCBI taxonomy): Eukaryota > Metazoa > Chordata > Actinopteri > Osteoglossiformes > Notopteridae > Chitala > Chitala chitala. Next base: position 13,004 of record JABJVR010003451.1, on the reverse strand, counting down.
TTTTTTTAATGAAATATACCAAAGACTATAATGATTTAAAATAAAAAAAAAATGTTTACTCAGCATTACGAAAGCTTTGAAAGATTAAGCATAATATTATATAACTAAAGAGCAACACAGGAATATAATGCAACAATATTTATTATTATTATCTTTATTATTGATGTTGGGTATCTGGACATAAGTCAACAGATTATTGTGCTCTGTAAATTCATTGCTATAAAACCATTTACAAAAAGGTGATTCCACCAGGTTGTGATACAGAGGGTTAAGGCATAGGACTCAAACGTCCCCTGACTACATCCTACACATAAAAACAAAGCAATCACTTGACCCGAGTAGTGCCTGATAGGTCTGGAAAGGGCTTGTAGGAACATGAAAAATTAGCCCTGCCCCATCTTAGCTTGTTGACGAAAAAATGAAAAATCATCCTCGTGTGAGATTGATAGAATACTCAGTAAGAGTATGTGAAATTAATGTTTAAACAAGCCATCACATGCCTGTGTTGTGTTAAAAAGCCATGCTGACATCACAAACAGGACCAGTTTAATGGCAAAGGGCTCAGTGCTGTAAAATGGCTTTTAAATTTTTTTTTTTTCCCCCACGTGGCAGACACTTTTATCCAAAGCGACTTACATATTCCATACGTTACAATGAGCTAGCGTTGGGTGTCTTGCTCAAGGACACACGTGGTGGCTGGGCTGGGATTCGAACACGGGAACCTTCTGCATCCTAGCCTGATGTTCTACCCGTTCAGCCACCAGGCTGCACCAATGTTTTCTCTCTCCAAAGCTGCAGGAACTTATTCATAACATAGTACCATAGGTTTGGAGGAGACACACTACTTATACAATCCATCATTATATGATTAAAGTAACAGGGATGCATGGTGATTGAGGGGTGCGGGGCAGTTTTTTCCTCTCTAAACTTTGGGGGGTTTCCACCCAAATCTACATCTGTGCAATCACATATGCAATGATAGACTATGAAAATTGTAATCTCCGAAGAAACAGGGTTACAGTGTAAAGTATGCATTTATGTTACTTAACATTATTGTCACTAATTTGTTGTTATTTGTACACCCTCATCTTCTCTTTATGTTTCCTCCTTTTTTATAGCTGAACTAATGTGTAGTCAAATCAAAGTCATCTTTAATTGGTACAGCTAACTGTATATATTTAAAACATGATAACTCACCAGTTGTGCATCCAGTTGATTTTGGAGTAGGATGATACATGACCATGAATATTTTTCTCAGAAAGTTGATGCTCCGTTTGACTTCAGCTGCAATACATGGCTGTGATTATGTTGTGGTGGAAGTTGACATTTTCCAGTGCTGTTTTGGAAAGCAAGTAACATAGCTGTAGTGTGTGCATTGCACAAGCATTCACCAAGTGGTGAGTTCCTGTGTAAAAGAGGGAAAGAATGCAAACTTTGGGTATCTCAGTTCACTTCAGTTGTGACACCAACTCTCAGGGAATTGTCACTACCAGTCAGATATTAGTACATTTCATTATTATTTTTTGTTCTGTCCAGTGCACATTGTTGTTGTTGTTAAATGTATTTTCCCCAATATTTATAGGTACATGACTTCAGGCCAAACAAATGCTTTCCCAGCTTTGTGATATAATATTGAATAGGAGCGTGTGGTCGTGCCTGACTCACTTACCTCCTATGGCTACGCACCCTGTCCTATCCCCCTACTGCTTCATCACGCTCGTCTCCCTCCCACCACAGACCCTGCTTCCTGCTGCCAGCCTCCTGCAGTTGAATGGTGTCCGGGACGCCTGCTGTAAGTTCCTGCTGAGCCAGCTGGACCCCTCCAACTGCCTGGGCATCCGCGGTTTTGCCGACACGCACTCGTGCAGCGACTTGCTGAAGTCTGCACACAAGTACGTCCTGCAGCATTTTGTCGAGGTGTCCAAGACTGAGGAATTCATGCTTCTGCCCTTGAAGCAGGTGAGGGACGCGTGCGTGGCTGAACCAGTGAGTGCATGCCTCGTGCTTCAGCCAGGGCCATTCAGAATGTGCCTCTTAAAGCCAAGGGCAGAGCAGAGTGAAGATGGAGACAGTACTTAGTTTTTCATTTGGTTTGATGTTTTGATGATTCCTAAATGACTTGCAAGTGTTCCTCTTAATCCATGCTGATGTCTCTTGAAGCACCTTGGATTGCGCTGTTCAGTAGAACAGGGATGTTCAATTAGGCTTGGATACCAAAATATTGTAGTCAGAGGTCAAAGTTTGTAATAAACATCCCAAGCTAAATTGCCTAATTTGGAAGTGTCATAGGACAGTGTTTAAAAAGCTACAGAAGGAAAAGTTTCCTGTTTTCCTGGTACGAACACTGAGCTATGCTCAGGCAGCAGGGCTATTACAGTGAAAATGGGGGTATTTATAGCCACATTCTTTGACAATGAATAATTGATGATGGAGTCAGTGGGCAATCTAAAGTGGTTGGCTGAGCCAGACTGACATTTCAAAGCTCAGTTCAGACTGTTCTTGAGCAGTGATTGGCACAGGATAAAGGTCTATGTTACAGTACCCAACACTACAGCTTTTAGAGTGAAACCCGTTTTCAGTGTTGCAAGTAGAAGTGTGTGGTCATCCAGCTTGTATCATTGGGAACGGGACAAAAATGAGAAAATTATTATTATGCATTTTTTAATAATAATAACAAGAACAGCAAAGAACATAATATATGTAATCGCTCCCTGAATACATTTTAAAATCATACTGTGGCCTTGTTTTTTTTTTTTTTAAGGTTTGACCCTTTTTACGCTTGTAAATCAGTCAGTCAAATAACACGCAAGATAGTTGGAGTGTTTGTTTGCATGGGCAGCTCACAAAAGCAGAGCCTGGAGGCGGTCCGACATTTACAACTGGGGAAATCGCATTTTAAACGCTGATTATAGTTACCTTAACTACACTCTGACATTTAGCAGGCCTTTCTCTTGTCATAGATAGCAGTTCCCACCAGCTTTGATTAATACATGTGTGAGCATACAACAGTGCCTAAACAGGAGCTGAAGGTTTAAAGTGTCGTGCTCTGAGGATTAAAGAATCATTCTTTAAAGTTTAAAGAGTCATGCCCTAAGGTTTAAAGAGTCGTGCTTAACCTTTTATTTTTTACTTAGTTAAGCTTAACAGGTATTGAAAAGTGTTTTACCAGGCTCTTTGGCTTATTCGCTTACGCTATACTATTTTATATTTTTTGGTAGCGTGTACCTTGCAATGGTAATGCAGGCTAATGCTGATTTTTATGTTTGCTTGCCTTTCAGCTGTCTAATTCTGTGTTTTGCAGTTGTTTATTTTAACAGTTTTGTTTTTTTTTTCAGGTTAAACAAACATGAAAGTAATGTATGTAGCGTGTTTCTGCCAGTGTGAGTGGGACATATGACATTGCGTGTGGCGTGCGCAGGACTGATGCGGCTGCTGTTGCATGACTGCAGGCAGGAGTGAGTGTGGACATCAGTCCCTTGCAGAGCTCTGGTACAGTGTGCCGTGAGGCTGGGATGATGATACAATGAATCCTCTTCCTTTGGTTCTTCTCTTGGTTTGTTAACAAAGTTTGCTTGTGAGAAACATATTCTGTAAAAAAATTATCTCAGGGACCCAACAAGCTGAAGGATCTGGGGGTAAAAAGGTGTGGGCATACTCCAGCTCGTTATAGGACCCGTGCAGCGTACCTCCTTCAGTCCTCAGTGCATCCTGTACCCGTTGTTTGATGGTCCGCTACACTAAAGGCAGGGAAGCGTGAAAACGTTTGCTGGGTTTGGTTATGTTTCACTAGAGTTAGAGATGGACCAAAACTGCAGATGAACCTTGTCTTCAATGTCATGACAGAGGAGCAGTTTGAGTGTGCTAGAGATGCATTGCTGCTCTAAAACATTCATGTAAGAATAAGAATCCTAAGAAATAAGCTAAATCTTAGGACTTTGAAATGTTATGCATCTTACCTTGGAATGGCAAGATCAGTTTAAATGCTTAGTGTGATGTATGGCTACTTGGTGAGTGAAAACTCTTGATTTCTACTGATTGACCCTAAAGTGGCTAGAGGAAGGGCCTTCCTGCTGTACTTGTAGAAAATAAAAAACTAGTATTACAGTGTACAGTACATGTATGGGTTAGGAAGGACCTACTTTTTAATAGCTTAATATTTCTGAGTGATACTGTAGCATCCAACCATACTCTTGAGACTTCCTGCCCCTCTGTACCACAGCTGCCTGTTCAGCAGGTGTGTCTGTGCAGGTGCTGGACCTGATCTCTAGTGACAACCTCAACGTGCCATCAGAAGAGGAGGTCTACAGGGCTGTACTCAGCTGGGTCAAGCACGACATCGACAGCCGTCGGCAGCATGTGCCCAGGGTGAGTTCCAGGCCCCGACTGGCATGTGTGTGTCTTTTACATGTGTACACACCTCTCTTGTGGACTGCACATCAGGGTGAGTGAGGCCGTGGCACAGGCCCTGAGTGGCATGTGTGTGTCTTGTACGTGTGTACCATCTCTAACTCTCTTCTGGACTCCACACCTGGGTCCCCTTTACCACTCGTCACCAGCTGAAGTACCTGTGTTCTTCGTGTACCCACAGACTCAGTCACTCCATCTTACTAGATTGGAATAATTGAGTTAAGTGAATTATCAGTGTGAAGTCTTTATTCTATTGCAACTCTTATGCTATATTTATATTTGACAAAATGCAACTTTTTTCTGAAAAGTTGTAGTTTCGTCATTGTCATGACCAAATATTACACAGTTTGTGAGCATGGATATCATTAAACCGTATATAATGCACTCATCAATATAGGTTATATTTAATTAAAAAAACATGTAATTAGTGAATACATTTTATTTTTTATAAATCTTCAGAAAGTAAGACGTCTCATCTAAGCTGTCCATAATGTAAGAGGTGTTATGGTATTTTGTAGAATATCTGGGTTGGATAGGGTTACAGAATGCTGTAATTGGCCAGGACCCAAAGTGCATGGAGACCTAAAGTGCGTGACATCAGTGTAAACCCCCCCCCGTCCTCTCCTCCCCCAATCCCAGCTGATGAAGTGTGTGCGGCTCCCGCTGCTGACTCGGGACTTCCTCATGACCAGCGTAGACACGGAGCTCCTGGTGCGCCACCACTCTGAGTGCAAGGACCTGCTGATCGAAGCACTGAAGTACCACCTGATGCCAGAGCAACGTGGTGTGCTGAGCAACAGCCGCACACGGCCGCGTCGCTGTGAGGGCGCCAGCCCTGTGCTACTCGCCGTCGGTCAGTGCTAGACTGTGCCATCTGCAGCTCTACAAATGCTACATCTTGGTGATGCTGTTACCATGGGTGGATTTTGGCTCAGGCCCATCCGACCCAGAGCGGTTTCCCCATGTTGTGAAGACAGTCAGTGGCCATGTTTACATAAAATCCACCAGTAACTATGGCAGTGCTGGTTATATTTAAAAGGCCGATGGCTGTCTTAGTGTTCTGGTTAGAGCAAACCTTTGCTTTTGGGGCCTCGAGCACCAAGTCATGCCCCCCATTTGTGGGGTGAGGGGGCCTCTAAAGGTGTGTGCCCAGGTCCCGTGATTTCTTCGGAACACTTTACTGGGAACAAAAGCTAAATGAATTAGCTCTTTACCAGCAACAGGAACATAGGAAATTTGTGTGGAATGCACGTGAAATGGAGATTACAGTAGGATGTCATATGCTCCATCTGTATGCATAGCGGGATCCTCAGAGCATAGGCAAATACTGAAAACAGCTTTCCGCTCTCTGCAGGAGGCGGCAGCCTTTTTGCCATTCATGGGGACTGTGAAGCCTACGACACACGCACGGACCGCTGGCACATGGTGGCATCCATGTCAACCCGGCGGGCGCGTGTAGGTGTGGCCGCCATAGGGAACAAGCTCTATGCAGTTGGAGGGTAAGGTTTCCTCCCTGTTAAAACACTTTTGTGTGTGTGTGTATACAGTACACACATACGTGTGTTGCCTAGAGTTCACTGTAGTAAAGTGTAGGGAGACTGCTGCTGTTGCTGGAACAGAGCTGTAAGTGTTCTGAGTGTGTTGTCAGAAAATTAAACCAATATTTTCCCTGTCAGTTATGATGGCACTTCGGACTTGGCCACGGTGGAATCATACGACCCTGTAAACAACTCGTGGCAGCTGGAGGTTTCCATGGGAACTCGGCGCAGCTGCCTGGGCGTGGCTGTCCTCCATGGCTTGCTCTACGCTGTGGGAGGGTATGACGGGGCATCCTGTTTAAACAGGTGCGATGTCTCCTGCGTTCCTTTGAGCTGTGGTGTCACAGACGGCCTGTGTCCCATGGGACTATGCCAGCTCTCCTCTGTCTCTTCCAGTGCTGAACGATTTGACCCCCTGACTGGCACCTGGACCTCTGTCGCAGCCATGAGCACCAGGAGGAGATACGTCCGTGTGGCCACTCTGGGTCAGAGCCGTTTGCCTCAGTCACCCCAACGTCCTTATCAGCAATGTCACATGAGCCTTCTGTCTTAAGAATGCTGTGTAATATAACACGTAATTACTGTGTATTTTACAGTGGAAAAGTACTTTTCTGATTAAATATAATTTTTATTTTAGTAAGAAAAAGTACAGGCTATTGTTATTTAATTCAAGATTCAAAAAACTTTATTAATCCCGGGGGAAATTGCTTTGCCTTGTTACTGCTACTCTCTACAAGGAAAAAAACAAGCTCAGTTTATGTTATATTTAATGCATTACTGTAAACTATGTTGGTATTACATCTTTTTTTTCAAATTCAAACATCAGATGGGAACCTATACGCAGTTGGGGGATATGATAGTTCTTCGCATTTAGCCACAGTAGAAAAGTACGACCCACAGGTAAGCGTGCCCAAAACTTTTTCTAGAACACAAAAAAAATAAAAATCAATTACATTAAAGCAATGACTTAACATTTAAAATGCAAATCTTACTTTTTTAAAGCATTTCTTATTTAGACTAAGAAGAATTTACATTGTTTTTTTAAAATACACTGTTTCTTGCTTTATAAGGCATGTAATATAAAATAGTACCACATTTTATATAGTTTTAATAATATTTGACTAAGCTTATGATATAAAAGTTAATGCAGTAATACGGTCCATGTATGCATTACCCTACCCGACTACTTTTCCTGTTCAGGGTTGCAGGTGGCCGGGAGCCTATCCCATGTAGCCTAGAGTATAAGGCAGGGGACACCCTGAACAGGGCGCCAAGCTAACACAGTGTGCACTAGTACCATTACTGACAATACCACATATAATGCTATTATTGCATTCTTTTAACACTTTGATAAGTTATTATGCTTCATGTAATTTTTTTAATTCCACAAGACCTTTTGAAACCTTTTGTCCATAAAATAGGCAGTTTATTCACATTTACAGAATATATAAGTAGTAATCTCTTTTGTATTCTGTTAGGCATGTACACTTTTCACAATTTTCTTGATTTATGCAGTATTCTATACTAAGGCCCCCTTTACAGCTGTTCTGTATAGTGCTTCAATTCAGAATCAAGTTACGAAATCCAGTTCAAAAAGCAAATGAGTGCTAAACTCGTCATGTCATAATTAACACTTTCTCATGAGATAAAGAGTATCTCTAGAAAACTGAGTGGTGATGAGCCTGAGGT